>PVKV010016263.1:0-24164 GCA_004027835.1 Alouatta palliata
ATCTTGCATGTTCTTCACATGTACACCCAAACCTAAAATGCAATAAAAAAAATATATATATATATATTAAAAAATAAATAAATAAATAAAAAGTAAAAGCAGGCTGAGGACATGAATAGAAAATTTTCAAAAGAAGATATACAAATGGCCAACAAATATATGAAAAAATGCTCAACATCACTAATGATCAGGGAAATGCAAATCAAAACCACAATGCAATACCACCTTACTCCTGCAGGAATGGCCATAATCAAAAAATCAAAAAACAGTAGACACTGGCGTGGATGCACTGAACAGGGAACACTGGTGGGAATGTAAACTAGTACAGCTACTATGGAAAACAGTGTGGAGATTCCTTAAAGAATTAAAAGTAGAACTACTGTTTGATCCAGCAATCACACTACTGGGTATTTATCCAGAGGAAAAGAAGTCATTATTTGAAACAGATACTTGCACATGCATGTTTAAAGCAGCAGAATTCACAATTGCAAAATCATGGAACTAATCCAAATGCCCATCAGTCAATTTGGGTTAGTTCCATGATGTGTTAGATTCTTAGATAAAGAAACAGTTTCTTTATCCACTCATTGATTGATGGGCATTTGGGTTAGTTCCATGATGTGTTACATTACATATACATATATATACACACACATACACACATATATATGTATATACACACACATATATTTATATGTGTGTGTATGTGTGTAATGTGCATATATATATATGATGGAATATCATATATATGTCATGGAATACTACGTAGCCATGAAAAGGAATGAATTAATAGCATTTGTAGTGACTTGGATGAGATTGGAGACTATTATTTTAAGTGATGTAACTAAGGAATGGAAAATCAAACATGTATGTTCTCGCTGATATGTGGGAACTAAGCTATGAGGACGCAAAGGCGTAAGAATGATACAGTGGACTCTGGAGACTCTGGAGACTTGGGGGAAAGAGTGGGAGGGAGGCAAGGGATAAAAGACTACAAATATGGTGCAGTGCATACTTCTTGGGTAATGAAATCTCACAAATCACCATGCAAGAACTTACTCATGTAACCACGTACAACCTGTACCCCAATAACGTATGGCAAAATAAATAAATAAAATTAATGACTGTCTAAATAAATATACTTACTTACATTTTTGAACAGTTGCTCAGCAAGTTCTCTGACATGCTTTATCATCTTCACTGGGTTATTTTCTTCAACTTTAATTCTCTCTACTTCAAAGGCTACCAACTAGGAAAAAGAATCAAATGGCAAAACATCAATTCCAAAATACGCCAAATTCAAAAACTGTGATAATTTCATACAATTTGCAAACCAAAAAAATCCAACATATACGTTATTTTTAAAACCAAAATACTTTAGGTTTTGGGGTTTCACCTCCATTCTGGGGTTACAGAGTCAATCAAACCCTTGAATTGTCTAGTGGTCCCTCCCTTAGGATTTAGGGCCCTATTTTTTCTAGGGAAAAGTCATTTCTGGAACTCAGAAAGACCCTGCCATTCCACAGGCCTCAGTCAGAGAAATTCAGTCAGAAAGTGTCTAAACACTTCCTTAACTCACAAAACATGAACCAAATGTTCAAGTCAGGATGCTCAGACTGTAGTCCTAGCTGTGCTAACAATGTGATCTGGGACTAGTCACTTAAACTCCTGGGCTTCAGTCTCCTCATCTCTAAAATAAGATCGAAGAACAAGATGACCTTTAGATACCTTCTAGTTCTCAAATTACATATATTCTAGTACATCTCTCTATTAACTAATTTATTGGGAGAACGGTGTAAGTCTGTATACTTAGGGTAAAGAAAAGAAGGCTGACAGGAAAAAAAATTGTGGGAGGATAAATAGATGGATGATAAAAATAAAAAGGTACAATATAGAATTCTAGGAACTAACAGATTCACTGCACAGGCATATAAAATTACGGCTTACCTATTCTAGGCTAGGATTCAGAAAGATTGTCAAAGGCAAACATTCTTTTCATTCTAGACGTCTAGTCTAGTCGATGGGAGTGTGAGGACAAGGCCATGCACAATGCAAGTTGCCTCTCAAAGCCCCCATAACACCCCATTGTGGTAGGTTGCCCTAGGCTAAGTGAAAACAAGAATCAATTTCTCTGGAGCAAATGTTATTTTCCTACCAAAGCATTCCCATGCAAATAACTAAAGAAGGTAGGATGAGAAATTATTTAGTTCTGATGTCTCATTTTTCTTAGGCTCTTGACCGATATATACATATGATTAACTGGCTGTCAAGTAACATCATATACATATGATTAACTGGCTGTCGAGTAACATCAGTAAGGTCGCCACTGTAGGCTGAACAGAGAACTGGATGAACACTAAGAGGTGACCCAATAGGAACTTTAGACAGAGTTCCTGCCTTATCATCGTTTCCAATCTAGAGTATATATGTATAAAAAATAAATTAAAAAATGAGTTACCATATAGAGACATAAAATGAAGCCTAATGCAGTTTAGTGACTCTCAGAGTCAACTACTTTGGGAGAGTTTGGAAGAAGTGGTGAGATAAGAGCAGAGTATGAAGAACAGAGGGGGCACCCCAAGCAAGGGAAGGATCTACAAAAATAGAGGCTGTGGCATGCAAGTTTTCTGCAAGTAATTAATCTCACTTTTTAGTTGTGATGAAGCTACCAGAGGGAGTAAGAGAAATCTGAATAGAAAAGAAAGAGTATATAAACCAATGTTACTATTCATAAAGCTTCAAAGACTAATAAAATGTAGGAGCTAGAAAAGACCTTGGAGAGCATGTATTTTAATCCCATAAAATATTATGTTATGAATTAGTACAGAATCTAAAGGCTGACATATGTTAGTAGAATCAATAATCAATCATATTATATGGTAGTATTACAGAATCAATGACCAATAATTGATTAGAAAAAATTGTCCACCTCAGTTGGGCACAGTGGCTCATGTCTGTAATCCCAGTACTTTGGGAGGCAGAGACAGGCGGATCACAAGGTCAGGAGATCGAGACCATCCTGATCAACATGGTGAAACCCCATCTCTACTAAAACAATAAAAAAAAATTAGCTGGGTGTGCCTGGTGCATGCCTGTAGTCCCAGCTACTCAGGAGGCTGAAGCAGGAAAATTGCTTGAACCTGGGCAGTGGAGGCTGCAGCGAGTCAAGATTGTCCCACTGTACTCCAGCCCGGCGACAGTGAGACATCATCTCAAAAAAAAGAAAAAATTGTGCACCTCAGAATGTCTCCTAAATCCTCATATGCTTTGTGTTATCAATTAAAGCATCTGATGCAGTAAACATATTCTACACAGAACTAAAACATGTGCCTCTTCTTTAATTCTTACCTGTGAATACTTCACTATCTTTACAAAAAATAGAAGATCTTTCTCCTCTGAACCAAAGATATTTAAGATCCTGATTCCTACCTCCTCTATATGAAAGAAAATCACCAGAAGCAAAACATGACCACTATTACTATTCTCCATTATGTTGGGTTCTAGGAGTGTTTGTTCTTTTATAGGCTTCAAGAACTTTTTAGATTTTTGGTTCCAATATAGTACTCTTTAAAAAACTCAAATGAGCATAATATTCTTGTTCTATCCACCAGAATGGGCTGCTGTGAATACTGAGTTACATGATAAATGAAAAGATGCTTAAAAAAAAAGAGCACAATAAATGCAAAACAGCATCCATATCTGCCCTATTTCTCCCTCTCTATGGCTAATTCCTTGAAGACAGAGACAAAAACCTGTTTTCCATATATTTGATGTCTCCTAAGAGAGGTAGAGAAATACTGACAATTGATTAGCAAGAATGCCAAGATGCCGAGGGCGGTGGTTCATGCCTGTAATCCCAGCACTTTGGGAGACCGAGGCGAGTGGATCACAAGGTCAAGAGATCGAGACCATCCTGGACAACACAGTGAAAACCCGTCTCTACTAAAAATACAAAAAAAAAAAAAATTAGCTGGGTGCAGTGGTGCACGCCTGTAGTCCCAGCTACTCGCTGAGGTAGGAGAACTGCTTGAACTCGGGAGGCGGAGGTTGCAGTGAGCCAAGATGGCACCACTGCACTCCAGCCTGGCGCCTGGCGACAGAGCAAAACTCTGTCTCAGAAAAAAAATGCCAAGCTAAACTATGGCTCTATGACTCTAACAGACTAAATGTAACTCCAATTTGAAGTAATTTCAGCTATCTTAGTTTCAAATTAGACCCTTCTCCCTCTAAGACTAACAAAAGAATTACTGCATTAGTGCCTTTAGAAACAAGAATTCTATTTACACAATCACTGTGAAATAAAAAGATTTTAATCAATTATTTTTTAAAATTTAATATTTTTTAATATGAATACCATTTGGAGTATGAGTGGTTTTCAGTTATATGGATGAATTACATAGTGGTGAATTCTGAGATTTTGGTGCACTCATCACCTGAGTGGTGTACATTGTTCAATTATTTAAAATTCAGTTGATCAAAAATTATACATACTTCCAAGGCATCTTATAATTAGTTTTTTTCTAATTTTTATGATCCACATTAAAATACTGAGATTTGATAAGCGTAATAATACTGGGATTATTTAACACTTAATTTATATTTGACTATGTAAATATGAAAAGTATTACTTTTTTACTTTTAACTACTAGTCTAATTATGGGTATAAATAATGCATTCATTTAATAAGAACTATACCTCATCAAAGAGATCACAAGATCTATAAGGAGGACCTCTTTCGGAAACAAAACCTGCAAATGCCATTCCATTGAGTACTTTAGTGAGGAAATCATTCTCGACCAAACCACGCTGCCCCAAGAATGCTGTCTGTTAAAAAAAAAAAAAAAAAAGAAAGAAAATGTGAAATAATAATTTATCATTTGGCAATGGACAAATGGTCAAAACAAAAATATAATAAAAACATCAAAGCCTATATAAATTCCTTCATGTATAAATATGTATTGTCATAAACATATTTCTCTCAAAGAGAGTTATTCTGAAATACTACATGTACTGAAAAGAATAAAAATGAATCTGTCTGCATGGCAGGAGGAGAAATCAGAAATTGACACTTAATTTTAAAAGAAAAACTGATTTGAAGTTAACATATTCTAAAGGAAGACATTATGTGAGTTCCATATTGTTATTAACAACTGATATCTAACCACACAAAGCAGAAATTTTAAATAATCACATTTGATAAATCAAGGTCAAAATAAATGGCCAGGAAAAAAAACAAGTAGTTTTATTAAATTAGAATATATTTTTTGGACAGATACAATACAGCACTCTATCTTACTTTGTGGAAATGTATTACTGGCTCTGCATGAATTCTTATAAGTTGCAGGCAGGATCTATATCCTTGGAAGAGTTGTGCAAATAATCTAAGGAAAACTGCTCGCACTTCTTTATCCTAAAAATGTAAGAAGAAATGTTAGGTAATTTAACTTTTTAAAAACAAATGAAATATCACTGAGTCAAAAAGGTGAAAAGGGCATATATCCCAAGTCCTCTGATTTTTACATCCACCAAAACAATTACAGTCACAACCAAATAAAAGACAAATATAAGAAGAAAAAACTCTCAAGATTGTATTTTGAAAGTTTATGAAAATTTTCCAAAGTTTATCAAACTTATAAACATCAATTCTTTTTTTTTTTTTTTTGAGACGGAGTTTCGCTCTTGTTACCCAGGATGGAGTGCAATGGCGCGACCTCGGCTCACCGCAACCTCCACCTCCTGTGTTCAAGCAATTCTCCTGCCTCAGCCTCCCGAGTAGCAGGGACTATAGGCACGTGCCACCATGCCCAGCTAATTTTTGTATTTTTAGTAGAGACGGGGTTTCACCATGTTGACCAGGATGGTCTCGATCTCTTGACCTCATGATCCACCCACCTCGGCCTCCCAAAGTGCTGGGATTACAGGCGTGAGCTACCGCGCCCGGCCCATCAATTCTTATATGAATAAGGTATGACTTTGAAATCTGTTCTGATAATCCAGCTTTTACTGGAATCACAGTCTAGAACTATAAGGAAACTTGTTAGTCAATTCCTTCCTTAATTGATCAGGAAATGAAGGTCAAGAATGCTTAAGTATTTGTGCTTGGCACCCTGAGGTTCCTTAATGGCTACAAAGCACACTGCTAAGAAATGTTCTAAGCAAAATAAAAAGGGGGCCTCTGTTACGGCTTCTAATTTGAACTATTTTCATCCACACACTCCTCAAACTTGATTCTCGCCTATTACCAGCATTCTTTGTATCCATTTTTGTAAGCATCTCTTTTGTTTTTAATCCTTGCCTGATCTTTTCAATTTGATGCTTGGCACAGTTTTCCAGGCTATAATCTAGGTTCTGATTTTCTGTCCTACACTTACTCATCCCCACTCAGGGCAGCAGTCTAATCCCTAGTGGCCGCTTGCCCAGTACCCTTCCCTGTGGCTCCTTCTTGAGCAGGACATAAGGACAGTCTCCTAATTTCTAATTTGGGGCACTTTTTACTCTGCTGTCCATCTAACTCTAACTTCACTTAGCTTCTTTAATTACCCTATAAATAAAAGTACAGCTTTCTTAAACAGCATTGAATTTAAATATTAAACTTCTTACCAGCATTTTTGAGTGGGATAAAGCTGTTCGTGGAGGAGGAAAAGCATGATCTGCTACTTCCAAATCTGGGTGTAAAATCTAAAGCAAAGAAGTTTTGTTATGTAAAATGTCATAATATCAATGAAATCTATTAGTGGGGCATTAAGATGAAAATGTCAGCACATGAATTATAACATATTCCTTCCATGAATACAATTCAATTAGCTAAGGTAGCTCTATATGTACTATTGTAGAAACATATTTAGTTGAAAAGACAACATATTCAGTTGAAAACACATTCTAGAAAAACATACATAGTATGGCCTAATTCATTTGAAAATAAAATAAACCCGAAATCTATATATGTACATATACTGATGCATATAAAAATGAGAATGAAAAGTTCTGAAAAAAGATACATTGAACTATAAAATAGTAGTCATCTCTGGGAAGGGAAAAAGATACACTGAACTATAAAATAGTAGTCATCTCTGGGAAGGGAATAATCTAGGTCAGAGCTATTTGTCTATACAGCTGAATTTTTAAAAATAGCTATTTGTTTTTATGTTTCTAAGTGTAATTTAAAATTACTGAGCAGAGGCAAGGTGTGGTGGCTCATGCCTGTAATCCCAGCACTTGGGGAGGCTGAGGTGGGCGGATCACAAAGTCAGGAGTTCGAGACCAGTCTGGCCAATATGGTGAAACCCCACCTCTACTAAAACTACAAAAATTAGCCGGGCATGGTGGTGGGCGCCTGTAGTCTCAGCTACTCAGGAGGCTGAGTCAGGAGAATCACATGCACCTGGGAGGCAGAGGTTGCAGTGAGCCAATATCATGCCACTGCACTCCAGCCTGGGCAACAGAGTGAGACTCCATCTCAAAAAAAAAAAAAAAAAAATTAGCGAAGAGAAAGAAAATAGGAAATAAGATTTTGAACTTTGCAGTCCAGACAGATAAAAGCATAAAACTATGTCACAAAAGTGCTATAAACATATGAAGTATAATATATGAAATGTAAAGTATAATTAATTCAACTTAGGGAAAACTAAAAAAATAAATAAATAAAGTAACATTTGAGTTAGGGTTTGAAGGAAATTAGGCTGGGGAGCAGCTGGGAAAGAAGGGCCTGTATAGGACTTGCAGGGAGAAGATGAAATTGTATAAGTATGTAGCAAATTTTTGTCTTTGTAGAATCATTTTCAAATACTAAGGTTTTTGATGGTAAGCTGAGAACAGACCAAAAGGCTCAAAACAACAGTTAAAAACAACACTAAAATATTGGCAGTCCAAGTCACTGAACCACTACCACAGTATAAAATATCCTGGTGTCTATAAAGTAATCCAAAGTTATTACACAGTTTAAGTACTGTGTTGCCATTTGATTATAATTATTTACTAGTGAAACAAAGCTTATATACTTGTGTGTCAATGCTCCCCATCATCCATAAAATCTAGTCTCTTTTTGGTCCTTGTTTGACAATACACTATGCTATTTCTTATCCACAGAGCTATAAATAGTACCTAATCCACCACTGTGCTTAATAAATATAACAATATGTATACTCAGGTTTACCAAAAAGGAATTTTACACATTGATCAAATTTGTTGGCACAGGTGATGCAGGTTTAGGTATACAAGTATGTAGCAGAACCCTTACCAGGAGCCACTGGCTTAAGAACTAAAATCTTAACCTTTGTTAATTTTGGTACTTAACCCCTAAATAACTATTCGTATCAGTAGTAAGTAACGACACGTAAGATTTAATCACTATATGATTTCTGGAAACATTAAACTTTCTTCAGGTCATTCAAATACTACCTTCACAGCTTTTGCTATATCCATATACCATCTATTCAATTAAAGAGTTAATATTTTTCTTCAAATTGTCTTTAAATCAATTCATCTTTTTTTTTTTTTTTTTTGAGATGGAGTCTTGCTTTTTCGCCCAGGTTGGAGTGCAGTGGCATGATCTCGGCACACTGCAACCTCCACCTCCTGGGTTCAAGCAGTTCTTCTGCCTTAGCCTTCTGAGTAGCGGGGATTACAAGCATGTACCACCACACCCAGCTAATTATTTTTTGTATTTTTAGTAGAGACGGAGTTTCACCATGTTGCTCAGGCTAGTCTCGAACTCCTGACCTTGTGACCTGCCCACTGTGGCCTCCCAAAGCAATGGGATTACAGGTGTGAGCTACTGCCCCCGGCCCGATCAACTCACCTTCTGAAACCTAGTATTTTCTTAAATGATATCTGAGAAATCACAGGTTCCATATGCCATTTTATGTACATTATATAAAAACATAATCATTAAAATAAAAAGGGTTGACCACATATTATCCCAAATCATGCTTCCCTTTGGCAAACAATCACTTAGTCATCACTGTAAAAACGTTCAGCCTACAGGTAATGACCAGGAAACAGCCTAGAGATAAAATGTGATTCTCAATAACACCAGTGACAGAACACAGACTGGAATTCAGGTATCCTGTATCCTACACTAGTGTCTTGTCCACTCTATCACATTTTGTATTTCAGATTACAAATTATGCTAGGAAAAGTCTGTCTTCTCCAGCTGTTCCCATTTCATAGATACCACTACGACAATAAAAGGACTAACAAAAATCTGAAAGTTTTCCAAGAATAAAATCCCTCCTGGTAATCCTAGGCTTCTAAGTTTCTATTTAAGAGGGAAAAAATGTTTTAAACAGCTGAGAATAAAATATTGTTAAAGTAGAATATGAAGGCCTTAGTTTTAGTAAAGTCTTCAAAAGGAATGTAGAATTTCTACAGTTGAACTTTCTGATGATAAGCACCTAAAGGGCTTTCAGTAAAACAAAATACTGTGGTTTCAAAAATCAGCTAAGGTAAAATAACTACAAAAAAATTAAATTTGTTTCAATGAGAAAAACCCAAGCCACAAGATCTTAAAAAAACTTTACTTGGCTTGAATGTAGAGTATACTTTTCCTTCTTTGGTATTTCTATTCATATAGCATTAAGAATGGAACGTTGGACATTTAATGCATCTTAAGTCACATCTTTCCGTAATAACCTGAAAGTATCGGCGAGACAATATTATAGTATTTTGTAGGTACCAAAGAGGAATGAGACGCCAATAGAGAGGTTAGAGAAAGAAGCCAACATCTAATAGGGGATCTTAGAGGAATCAGGGGTTTCAAGGTAGAGTCTTGTTTTCAAACGTGAATTTCCCATACCTAGGACAGTACTAAACAAATAGGCTGAATGAAGAAATAAATGTGGAACAAATATTCAGTTAGGATCCAAAATATATTCTTTAGATGACTAAATAGTAAATGAAGAATTCTATTCTAAATACTATGTGAGAATATGTTCATGTTTTAAACATATAGCTCTTTTTAAATTAAAGTAACAAACTGCATTGACAAAGATTTTAAATTTCAGCTACCTTAGCTTCAGATTTAAATCATGAGAAAGTTACTATTACAAAAACATGTCATACCAAAGAAAGAGCCGATTGAGTCTGATGTAGAAGTGGTTCTGGGAGGGAAGAGAGGTGAATACATTCAGGAATTTTAATAGTGCCTCCATCCAAATCTGCTATGATTACATCTAACTGAAAGAGATAAAAATAATTAACCTATAATTACCAAAATACATTTGTTGTTAAGCAAATTATTTTTCCCTTGACTAATTCAAAATGAGAAGAATCAGGTGTGGAAGAGACTCTTGGTTGTCCACAGTAGCAGAATTCTGGGCTAACAAATTCCCAGCTGCCCATATTTCCCAGCTTCCTTTAAAATTACATGTGGCATGTGGCTAAGATTCTGCCAATAAAACATGAGATGTGACGTGTGTCTTTCTGTCCTTCAAGATAGGGGATATGTAAAGCTCTCCTATGCTGTCTTTTCTTTTCCCTTAGACTGAAATTATAAACTGGCATCAAACCAGCCTTCAGCATACACATGATGACAATGCCTGGGAGGATTCTGTTGGAGAAACAAGAAGGATGGAAGCTTGGATCTTGAATGACTTCATGGAGCAAACTGTTCTGACATAATGGAACATCTCTCTGGACTGCTGCATCAGCGTTCAGTAACACGTTATTTTGTTTGAGTCATTGCATTTTGTTCTGGATTTTACTATATGTGCTGCTGCAGCAAGCACAGAGTCACTGCATTTTAGACACTTCATTCAAGTAGTTTAGTAGTACCCTAAACAAATTAGTATTTATTACAAGAATTAACAAACAAAACAGTTAGTATACATCAAAAGGGTGTTTTTTTAGCAGCTTAGAAAAATCTTATCTTTAGCATTTTACAAAAGTCTATTTAAAAATAACTTACATAAAAATGTAAGAGAAAACAGTCAAGACGAGTGAAGTTGTTATATTGACAATTTCATAATTCATTCTAATTTATTCATTACAATTTTAAGAAATTTGCATTTGGCAACACTTGGTTTGTCCTAACTCCAGTGATGTTTATTTATTTATTTATTTTTGAGAGGGAGTCTCATTCTTGCTCAGGCAGGAGTGTAGTGGCGCAGTCTTGGCTCACTGCAACCTCCGCCTCCCAGGTTCAAGCGATTCTCCTGCTTCAGCCTCCCAAGTAGCTGGGATTACAGGCATGCACCACTATGCCCAGCTAACATTTTGTATTTTTAGTAGAGACGGGGCTTTTCCACGTTGGCCAGGATGGTCTCGAACTCCTGACCTCAGGCGATCTGCTTGCCTTGGCCTCTGGGATTACAGGTGTAAGCCACACCATGGTGCCCGGCCTCCAGTGACTGTTTATATTTAGCAAAAAAAAATTATCTACAAACCAGATGGGTATGCTTCTAATAAGTATTAATTAGGTTTTACTGCATGTTTATTAATTTACACATAGTTTTATATGGTGATAGCAAAATTAAATAGGAACTAAGTATCAGTGTATAAAGTTAGAAAGAATGATGACTATCTGAATGAAAGTCCTGCTTATAATTATAATGTTGAATAATATTTTGTTAAACGATACCTCTGATTTTGGTTACAACTGTAATTATTTCTTTGCTGGCATTTAAAACTAAAACAGAAGTAGAATTACAATCTTGGGGATCTGTGGATCATGGATGTTATGTAGCCTAACTTTACAGTAAAGAATTTTTCTCATACTACCTGAAAAGTGTCACGTTATCTGTTCCTTACACTCTACTCACAGTGCTTGAGGGTACACTCCTCATCTCACATAAGGAAATCCATTCTACAACTGGGTAGTTCTAATTGTTGGAAACACTTTTACTGGGCAGAAATCTTTTACTATGGCCACCGTATCCACTGATTCTATTTCAGTCTTTTAGAGTTACAAAAAATGAATCTTAACCCTTCTTCTATGACAGTAACTTAAATATTTATCTTTACCCATCACATAGTATTAAATTATTACCTGAGAAAATTTCCTTAGGCCCTTACAGAATATAGTTTCTAAATTCTTGATAATCCTGGATGTCCTTTTCTGATATGCTTTATTTTGTTACATCCCTCATAAAGTGTGATACACAGAACTAAATGAATTATTCCAGAACTGGCTTGAATGCAGAGTCTACTTTTCCTTCTTTGCTATTTCTATTCATATGGCGTTAGGAATACAAATATTTGGTGGACACTTATACCAAACTTGTGTTCCACTAAAACTCTTCACTTTTTTGCATATGCTTTCTGCTTTGTTAATTTTAAGCAATTTGGTACCAAGATAGGTCTCATTTCAAAATATAAATCAATTATGCAGTGATATCAAAAGTCTAAATGAATATTAATAGATTAATTTACCTTCTGTCATACATAAGATAATAAAGATAAACAATGCATCAAAAGAGGGATATTTAAAAACATCAATGAATTCCTTTTTAAAACTGCCTATACTTACTATATGGCAAAATTATTACACAGACTTTTCAATGATATTTTTCTTCTATCCAATCTTTTCTATTGGAAATGCTACAGATCTGAAAACAGTGATTAATTGAAATGTTATAGGACCAAAAGAAATATGATAAACTTCTGGACTGAATAACTGGAAACTTTAAAGATGAATACTTACAAGTTCATGGATATCGGTTTTAAAGATAGAATGTACTCCAATAATGAAAGGTGTTGGGGAACTTAGGACTTCCAGTAGCTGAGCCGGGAGAATAGGAATGTAAGGATAACTGGAAATAATAAAAATGTGTCAAATATATTTTTCTTTAACATAAACGTATTTTCTTTCGTTTTTATGCTGTTTTATATTACCTATGTTTTATATTACCTATGTTTAGAAACTGCCAATAATGTTTTCATGATTTTTAATACTAAAATTTTGGAAAAAATAATTTAAAAATCTTCATGTGAAAGATACGATCAGATATAATAAGAAATAAGTAAATGGAATCCAAGGCTACTTCCTTATCCTTTGGTTCTTCTAGGTAAGCAGTCCCTTTAGGTCCTCTAATACTGTTTGAAAGCATTTTTCCTGACATAGAAACCCAACATTAGACAGTAACACTGACTCTCTGAGAGGGTCTCCTCTCTCAATATGAGGAAATGATTTGTCTATAGAAAACAAGCATTCAAATTCCACTTTCTATTCTTGATTTTTGCATTCAATAAAAATGGCCAAAAAAAAAAAAATAGGGCCAAGAATTATCTATCTTATCTAAAAAGTTAAGAAAAGCACCTAGATTAAAAAAAATTTTTTTAAAGAAATTCTGGAGAGAGTCTAAAATTTTATCTAGTTTTATGAACTAATTTACTAGATGTTAGGATTATCAATTGATGAAACGGTGTATTAGAGGTATAGTATTCTACTTACGGCACTATTAGGCATCACTGTTTAGATTTGTTTTGTTTTTAATTTTTATCAGGAAAAATTTTTTAACATATCCCCTAAAAAAACACAGGGAAAAATAATAATGAAGCCCCACAGTAATTGTCAACTTTGACAATTACCAATGCATGGCTAATACATATATTTCTACCCACTTTTTTTCTCTTCTCTACTGTATCACTTTGAAGCAAATCCTAGATGTCATATTGTTTACCCATAAATACTTCAGTGAGTATTTAAGAAAGATAAGGGTTTTTTATTAATAGAATCTCTATCATTATAACTTCTAAAAATTAATAATCCTTTAATATTAAATAGCATTGACAAAACATTTATGCCAATTGCATTAAAAGATAATTAAAAGTTGCTGAAAATGCTATTCAAATTAAATATTTTTATACTAATCAACATTCAGTAGTGGACAACTTGGAAAGTCTCTAATTCTAGGCTACTATGACTCATTTAACAGCACGACTTTGTAAAATATCCCCACATGGTTCAAAACCATTGTGCCATAACATTTTGATTCATCAACAGTAAGTGATATGTACTTTAGGAATAAATAAAATTAACAAATGAAAACCTTACCTGTATTTAAGAGGAAACATTAAAGATTCCAGGGCTCTACAAGCATCGCTAAGTCTCTGGAAACTTGCTGAATGGAAGAGAACCTTATTTTCTGTGAGGACTGCACAAAAGAGGCTGAGGACATTTTGAATTCCTGAAAAGAGCAAGAGGTTATCAAATGCATTTAATTTTATATGTGTTGTCAACAATTATAGATAGTATACACACACACAAAAAAAGCCAGTATTTTTGGATTCTCTGAAGGAAAATACTTAAACTGTAAATTCCATATAACCTATGAGTACTTGTTTTCCCAAACTTTCAGTTTTGTTTTTATTCTTCAAATCAGGTAATACGCATTGAACATATTAGTTGTTTAGAAACAGACTATTACCTTCTTTTCAACTCCATCTCTAAGGCCTGTATTTAGGTTCCGGTTTTAGAATTGTTCTAAACACTAACCCCTGCAGAGTCTATTTGTCTGATGTTAACACTGCATCAGCTTTGTTGTTGTTGAAATTTGCCTACTATATCTTTTCTCATCTTTTAATTTCAACCTTTCTCTACTTCCTGTAAACAGCATAACAAATACTCCGCAATTTAATGATGGGGATACGTCCTAATAAACCCATTGTAAAGTTGAAAAATCTTAAATTGAACATAAATCAGAGACTGACTGTAACTGAAGTATTTTTAATCCAGTCTGACAACTTTTGTCTTTTAGCTAGTTCACTTAATTGACCTATACTTATTGTAATTATTGAGCTATACACTATACATACATATATATGTAATATCTTATTTTATACTTTTAATTTTTTCTATCTCCTTTTTTTTCTTTCTTTTTGATTTCTCCTGTCTCTTCTTTCATCCCCTCTGTTAGTATGGTATTTATAAACTCTTTTTCTATTTTTTTTAGTGGCAACTCTAAAAAATACAACATACTTATCAAATTGAAGTTAAATAAACATATCATTTCTTATTTTCTCCTATTATTAAACCAAATCACTTCAACTTTAATCATATGGACCCTGTAAAGCAAGAGTCCCCATTTGTTTTCTCAAGGTAAAATACTTACTATATTTTCCCTTTACCATAGCTTATTTCTTAATGTAACATGCAAATTTCCTTAGTCTATTAATTGCTATTCCCTCTTATCGTTTCCAGCTTTTCCCATGTGATACATCAGAACCTTTAGTTCAGATTTTAATCTTCTCTCATTTTGACCTAATGTAATAGTTTTATAAGTGAGTTTCCTAATCCAGTCCCTGTTCCCTACAAATTTACCCTCCAGACAGTTGTTAGAACAATGGACATAAAATAAAAATCTGATTATGTCACTGTTGTTCCTCAAACCATTTGATATTATCCTTCTGGGCATGATTTTCTTTTCTTTTCTTTTTTTTTTTTGAGATGGAGTCTCGCTCTGTTGCCCAGGCTGGAGTGCAATGGTGCTGTCTCGGCTCACTGCAACCTCTGCCTCCCAGGTTCAAGAGATTCTCCTGCCTCAGCCTCTCGAGTAGCTAGGATTATAGGCGCCCGCCAAATGCCCAGTTAATTTTTGTATTTTTAGTAGAGATGGGGTTTCACCATGTTGGCCAGGCTGGTCTCAAACTCCTGACCTCGTGATCCACCCACCTCAGCCTCCCAAAGTTCTGGGATTACAGGCATGAGCCACCACACCCAGCCTCTGGGCATGACTTTCAAATGTATTTTGTTCCACAAAAGCAATTTAGCTAGAGAAGCCTTTTTATATATTCTTATTTGTTTTTATATTCATCTCTCTGAGCTTCAATGAAAAAACAATACCTATTTAGGATTGTTAAGAAGAAATGAGATAATAAGGAGTTCTCAGCACAGTACTATGGTAAATAATCAATACATATTAGTGGATAGATACTATGATTATTATTGTAATTGTTGTGGTTGTTACCATGAATTTTCCCTGAACTTAGGGTTCTGATGCTACAAAAGGTTTGAAAATATGTAACCAACAAAATTAAGTCCGAACTCCAAACCAAAATGCCTCCATGGACTTACGCTCATCTTTAAAATCCTGTTGCCACCTTCCACCATATGTGATTGCAATCTATACTGAACTTATCTAGCTCTCAGGACACTTCTTTGTCTGTCTATTTCTTTTGCTCATACCCTCTCTGCCTGATGTCTAAATCATTAGAATGAGAATTTCTCAAAGATGACACTGAGCCTTTTACACCACTATGTCCTACCTCCTAGCATGGTACCTAGTTTATAGTTGGCACTCAAGAATGTTTCATATAACTGACATATAACTAACGAAGCTGTCTGAATGATGACACAAGTCACTATGAAAAGACTTTAAAAATTTCAGTGAAGCTGGGAGCAGTGGCTCATGCCTGTAATCCCAGCACTTTGGGAGGCCAAGGCGGGCAGATCATATCAGTTCAGAAGTTCAAGACCAGCCTGGCTAACATAGTGAAACTCACATCTCTACTAAAAATACAAAAATTAGCTGGGCATGGTGGCATATTCCTGTAGTCCCAACTATTCAGGAGGTTGAGGCAGGAGAATCACTTGAACACGGGAGGTGGAGAGTACAGTGAGACAAGATTGCACCATTATACTCCAGTCTGGGTGACGGAGCAAGACTCTATCTCCAAAAAAAAAAAAAAAACAATGTTCAATGAAAGGTGTCAAATTCCACACATAAGTGAGGTTGTGCAATATTTGTCTTTTTGTGCCTGACTCTTTCATTTATCAAAATGTCCTTCAGGTTCAACTATATCATAGGAAATGGCATAATTTCCTTCTTTTTAATGGCTAGGATGGAAAGAGGGAATGGGGAATTGCTGATCAAGGGTGCAAAGTTTTAATTAAACAGGAGGAGTAAGTTTTTGAGATCTATTGCATAGGAGGGTGAGTACAGTCAATAAAAATGCATTATATATTTCAAAATAGCTAACAGAGTTAATTTCAAAGGTCTCAACACACAAAATGGTGAGGTAGTGAATAAATTGGCTTGATTTAACCATGCCACATCGTATTTATAAATCAAAACATTACATTGTACTCCACAGATGTACACAATTATAACTTGTCAATTAAAAATATTAAGGAAAAAAGATGTCAACAAGTATCTCTATAAATTAAAATACAGAAAGTTTAAAATGTATAAATCATTAACAAAAAGATCAATAAATTCAATTATTTTAAATTAAAAATTTCTGTGTCAGAAAATAATATTAGGCTGGGCACAGTGGCTTACACCTGGAACCTCAGCTCCTTGGGAGGCCAACACAGGAGGATTGCTTGAGCTCAGGAGTTCAAAACCAGCCTGGGCAACATAGCAAGATATTGCTTCTCTAAACAAAGAGAGAGAAGGAAGGAGGGAGGGAGGGAGGAAGGGAGGGAGGAAGGAAGGAAGGAACATTAAAAATGTAAAGACAAGTCCCAGACTGAGAAATCACCTAGAAAGTATATAAACGAAAAAAAGATGTGTCCAAAATATGTTTTTTAAAAAACTCTACTAAAATCAACAAGAAAAAGCATCATAATATGAACTCACAATTCACAAAAGAGGAATCCAAAATGGTTGATAATATATGAAAAGATGCTCCAATATCTCTAGTAATCAGAAAAATTCACCAGGCACGGTAGCTCATGCCTGTAATCCCAGCGCTTTGGGAGGTAGAGGTGAGAGGATTCCTTGAGCCCAGGAGTTCAAGATCAGAATGGGCAACACAGTGAGATCTTGTCTCTACAAATAATAAAAAAATTAGCTGGGTATGGTGGCACATATCTGTGGTGCCAGTTATTTGGGAGACTGAAGTGGGGAATCACTTGAGCCCAGGGAGTGGGGGGCTGAGCCATGATTGCACTACTGCACTCCAGCCTGGGATAAAGAATAAGACCCTGTCTCAAAAAAAACAAAAAACAAAACACCTATCACAACTGCCAAAATTTAAGCCTGATAATTCTAAGTTTTTATGAGGATGGGGAGGAAAAGGAACTACCAAAAGGAACTAACATGTATACTGCTGTGAGAAGTATACATAAAGCAAAGTTAAGATGCATATACCTTATGACCTATTACAGCAGTTCTAGTAATTCCATTCTTATTTATCACAGAAACTCTCTCACAAGCACCCAAGAAGACAAGCAAAAGTGGTACACTGTAGCAGTATTTGAAATAATGAAAAATGTGGACACATCCTAAATGTGAGAATGAATGAACCTTGGTAAAATCCTACTATGAAATTGTTTACTCTGACTGAAAATGGCAGATGTTGACAGAAACAAAAGATTAAAACTATAAATGTATTATTCAAAATTCACAAAACTAAATAAAGAAATTTAAATACAAAAAAATCTGTTTTTCTTTTTTTTTGTAAAATTTATGGATTTATACTTGTGGATTTAATATGAATTTTAAAAACCCACTAAGGTTTTGGTATACTTGAACAACAGTGGAAATGAATGAGATAGCATTATATGTATCATCATGAATAACTCTCCCAAATATAATACTGAGTGAGGGTAGTAGGTACACAATGATTATATAGTTGTGAAAAGAAAATAAATCTCAGAACCCCAAAACCACCAAGCCAAAAGGAAGTCTGGCTGGGAACTGCATCAGGAAAACCTATCTTCTATTTTATTCTTAAATAAGATGGCTACAAAGATTTAAAAAAAAAAAAAAAAAAAAGCTACATATCTCCCTCACAATTTGCTCACAAGGAAATTCCCTGTGGACAAAGCACAGACAAAACTCAAAGTCATCCCTGTACTAATGTGAGACAAATGCATAACCGATTGCCTCCTCTGCCCTACTGCTTCATTAAGCCAGACTAAGTGACTATTCCTCTTTCCCTCAAATGTAAATTGTGTATTCAGTAAAAGGCTGATCAGAGACTCAGAAGAGTGCAACCTTTTGTCTCCTATATACCTATGACCTGGAAGCCGCCTCCCCTGCTTTGAGTTGTCCTGCCTTTCCAGACCAAACCAATGCACATCTTATGCATACTGACTGGCAACTCATTGTTATAGTAGGTAGCTAGTCAGACATGGGCAGGGAAGGAGAGGACTCCCCTCCCCACTCACCACCAGGAATGTCAGGCAACCATCAGGTGATGGTCAGGTGGTTATTAAAATGTCTCTCTAAAATAATAATTGTTTACAGCTGATGCCAGGGAAAGGCAGTCTTCCAACAGATAGAAACATCTGAAACTGGTGATTAACAGCTTCCTGATAAAATATCAGGAGCTGGATAAGTGGGCTCATGCCTGTGCACTAAGAGGCAAAATGGCAGAGTTTAACTAGCATGTGACCCTCTAGGAATATTTGGATCGGTAAGGGAAGAACGCCTCAAGTGAGCAAGCATACAACTCCTGTAAACACACTGCACATGTGACCCCTACTAAGTGCTGACAGGTCTTTGTGCATGCGGAGTGCCCACCTCAAGGGAAGAATCAGGTGAGGAGAGATGCAAGACACTGGACACATGACAACATACAAAACCCAAGTCAAAGGTCAAACTGTACTTGGTCTCTCAAGTCACCTGCTTGGCCCTCTTCCACGTGTATGTTACTGCCTTTTGTTCCTGCTCTAATGCTTTTAAATAAACTTTCGCTCCTGCTCTAAAACTTGCCTTGGTCTTTCTGTCTTATGCTCCTTGGTTGAATTTTTTTCTTCTGGGGAAGCAGGAATTGAGGTTACTGCAGACCCATATGGATTTGCTGCCAGTAAAATGCTTTGGTGCTGTGACGTGGATACGTTCCCACGTCCCCTAATATTAACATACTTTGGTGCCACGTGACTCAAATATGCTTCCTCAGTGGTAAGACACCTCTATGGCTCACCTTCTCTGGCTGGAGGTGTTTAACCCCTGTACACAGTTTCGTTTGTTCTTTTCATTCTCCAGATTACTAACCAAACCCCAGTACAATTTTTCTCAGCCACAGTGGCTCTGTTCCCCAAGGTGATCTCTCAGCTCCTGCTGACGGGTAGCTCACAGAGATAGCAAGTCCTTCCCAGGTCAGATCCTTGACCTGAGACACAATGGCTCTCCTAGACAAGAGGCCCAGACATTGCATGGGCCTCCTAGACAAGAGGCCCATGCAATGTCTGGGGTTTCCTCTGCTTTTTCAACTGAAATGGGCTCTTTCCCAAAAACCCACACCACTTATTCTCCTGTTTTCTCTGTGTGAATTCTGAAATGGCCTTGTGCACCCTCGGGACTCCACCTTGAGGCAAGTCTGCCTCTTTTGCTTTCACTCTGCATGCCATGTAACTGTTATTCATACACCCACAACTCTTGCTGAATTTGTGTAGCAGCAAAGACACAGGCTTCCTTGTGGATATCTTGAGACCTATACTAGTTTTCACTGTACCAACTCAGATGACCCCTGACCCTTCCTCTGTCTGTTGGCACACTGTCAGGACAGACACTAATTGGAACCCCAGTCAGCTCCTCATGACTTACCGTATGTATTTTGTTCCTGTTACGCTCCAGGGCTGAGTTTTTCCGGAGGCTTTTGAAGTAGTTTTTCCACCTGCATAGGGCCTCCTGGCCCTTTAAGGATCCCACCTACTTGCGTTTTTTTGAGTTAGCACCCCTTTGGGAGAAGGGGAAATTCTTCCTTTGCCATTTGTGAGTTTTCATCCCAAGCCCTAAGTCCTCCAGAGGTTACTACTTTATGTTAAGAAGGCAAGTAAGTATTGACATCTCAAATCCAAGGGCTGCTGTTTTTGTAAGCACATGGAGGCTTTCCATGACTATTCTTCTGGCTTCTTCCCACTTTCTCCTGTAGCTTCCATTTCTCTAATTACTTCCATGCCCTTCTCAATATTCATCAAAACCTTCAAGACCATAGTTGAAGGGAGGGAAATTGGGCCTCCTTGCAGCAGTTAGCTGAAAAACAGGCTTCTTGACTACTTAAAGAACAAGGGAAATGGGAATCTAAGAAAAAGGCTAATCATTTTGCTGCTAGAATGCTCCAAGTGAGAGTCATTGCAAGCTCATGGAGGCAAGAATACAGGCTGGCCCAAAGCTGCCAGGGCAAGAGACCCACAGGAGAGAGACAAAGGCTGGTTCCGTGCTAACAAATTACCATTAGAACGGAGATGAAGGCAAGGTTAGGAGTACATGGTAAGACTAGTTCATTCCAGAACCCCAAGGATGAACGGGAGAGGACTCTCTGTTCACTCTGGTATCTCCTCTGTGAAAAGTGGATACTGAAGTTAAGGGTACATGGTAAGATCGGTTCATTCAAGAACCCTAAGGACGAATGATGGATGTCCTATTCAAGATAACAGGAAGAGGAGACGCCTTCTTTTTTCTTCTCGTCTGTTCTCTCCTCACAGATGGGTAATCGAATCTTCATACCATGACCCTCAGATGCATTCTCAAGAACTGGAAAAAGTTTGATACCAAAACTCCAAAAAGGAAAAGGCTAATATTTTTCTGTAACATAGCCTGAGTTGAATACAAGCTCCAGGACCAGGAATCTTAGCCGGAAAACCTAAATTTTAATATCATCTATCAGCTAGATTTACTCTGCCGCCAGCAGGGAATATGGATAGAAATCCCCTATGTACAGGCCTTCACGGCCCTATGAAACAAACCTGACCTTTGGTGGGCTTGTAAAATGGATCTAGTGATGATTGCTGCCATAGTCAGGCAGCCCCCTCTGGTTGGTTTGGGACACCCCTTATTGGGTTTACCCTGATCTCAAGTACCAGAGGAACCAAAGCTGGAGCTTAGCTCAAACCCCACTGTCCCTTCTACCTCATTATATTCAAGTCTCCCAGGCCTAGGGCCCCACCTTATCCAGGGCTACACTCTGTACACCACCATCTCTAGGTTATACCCCCTTCAAGAGGTCAGCAGCCCCAGTGAACCCACTAGAGTCCAGACTCCATTCACTATGTAAGACCTGAGCCAAATTAAAACAGAACTAGGGGAGTTTGTGGAGGACCCTGACAAATACATCAAAGGGTTCTATAAACTTGGCTTAACATCTGAACTCATTTGGGGAAATTTCTCAGTTATACTAGGGCAGATTCTGTCTAAGAGAGAAAGTAATTCCACTATGGAGGTGGCCCAACAATGTGCCAATGCAATGCATATGACTGACCCTGGTGGCTACCCTGTAGGAGCCATCACAGTTCCCCAGGCTGACTCCAATTGGGATTACAATACCCCAGGGGATAAATGGGGAAGAAACCACATGTTCCTCTGTCTGGCATAAGGGATAAAAGCTAGCAGAACAAAGGCTGCTAACTATAATAAATTGGCCTTAATAGATCAAGGCCCTCTTGAAAACCCCATCACTTTCCTAGAGAGGCTATATGAGGTCCCAGTGAAACATACTGACCTAGACTCAAGAGACACTAAAGGACTGTTCCCTAACTTAGGCAGCCTGAGATATTCAGAGGGAACTCCAAATGCTAGCACTGGGCCCCAATACCCCTATATATGACGTTCTCAAAACAGTTTCCTTGGTCTTTTACACCTGGGACAAGGAGGAAGAAGAAAGCGCTCAGGAAAAGGAGAGGCAAAAGGAAAACTGGTAGCTCCAACTACTGGCTGCCTTACAAATCCACCAGTTCCCTCCAATTTGCCCTAGGAATATCTTCCCAGATAATCATCATTGGTGTGAGAAGCCAGGCCACTGGAAGGCCAACTGCATGAATGGGACAGATGAGAAAAAACCTTGCATGGCTTGCCCCTTCTACCACAAGCCTGGCCACTGGAAATAAGACTGCCCTGAGGGCCGGAGGGCTCCTGGGAGAGAATCCCAATCCTTGATGGCCTTGAGCTGAAGGGGGCCCACACTCCAGCTGGCTCCTAGATCAAACATCACTATTTCAAGGACAGAGCCAAGGAATGCTTTGGATGTGGCAGGTAGAACTACAAGTTTTCTTTTGGACACTAGAGCAGACTACTCAATGCTCACCTCTTTTCTTGGGCAATTATCCTCCAAATCCTGCCAGATAATGGGGATAAACAGGGTGCCCATAACCAGGAGGTTTACTCCTCCTTTGTGCTCCCTTATCTGGGGTAACTGTCTTTTCTCACTTGTTTTTAGTGATGCTAGATTGTCCTACGCCCGTTTGGGCAGAGATATTTTATTTAGACTAGGGGCTCAGCTAACCTTTCCTCTAGGGTAGACATCCCCTTTTCCAAATTGCAATCTTATGCCTCAAGGAAATCACACACAAGGATAAACTGCCCATGGGCTGTCCCATTAATTTAGAGGTCTGGATATGTTCCTATTGTCATATATAACATTTAAATATGTTACAACTGCAGAAACGGTTATAATTATTGCTTTCTATATTTTTATGCTTCTTTAAAAACTAAAAGAATAAAAAAACACATATAATCTTTTATATTTACCCTCAGATTTGCCATTTCTAGTGTTACTTATCTGTATGAAATTGAGTTATTAACTGATCTCTTTTTCCTTCAGTCTGAAGGATTTCCTTTTGTATTTATTTATTTATTTATTATTTTGTTGTTGTTGTTTGAGACACAGTCTCACTCTATCATCAGGCTGGAGTGTAGTGGTACAATCTTGGCTCACTGCAACCTCTGCCCCCCAGGTTTAAATGATCCTTTTGGGGCCATAGGTGTATGCCATCACATCTGGATAATTTTTGTATTTTTTTGTAAGGATGGAGTTTCACCATGTTACTCATATGTGCTGTTAAAAGCTCAGCTAATTAATTTTTTGTTTCAGTTATTTATTTGAGAAAGGGTCTAACTCTGTCACTCAAGCTGGAGTGCAGTGGTATAATCACAGCTCACTGCAGCCCTGGCCTTCTGGGCTCAAGCAATCCTCCTATCTCAGCTTCCTGCACAGCTGAGACTACAGGGGTGCACCACCACACCCGGTTAATTTTTTATTTTGTAGAGATGGGGTCTTACTATGCTTCTCAGGATGGTTCTGAGCTCCTGGGCTTAAGATATCCTCCTGCCTCAGCCTCCCAAAGCATTGGGATTACAGATATGAGCTACAATGCCTGGCCTGTTTCAGTTACAGTACTTTTCAATCTATAATGTCTATTTGGTTCTTTTTCAGTTTTTGCTTCACTACTGAGATTGCCTAGGTGTTTAGTCACTCTCACTATATTTTGTATTAATTCTTTCAATACGGCTACTGTTAATTCTTTTAGCATATTTATTTATTTATTTATTTATTTTGAGACC
>PVKV010016263.1:24264-51448 GCA_004027835.1 Alouatta palliata
AGCAATTCTCCTGCCTCAGCCTCCCGAGTAGCTGGGACTACAGGCACGTGCCACCATGCCCAGCTAATTTTTGTATTTTTAGTAGAGACGGGGGTTTCACCATGTTGACCAGGATGGTCTCGATCTCTTGACCTCGTGATCCACCCGCCTCGGCCTCCCAAAGTGCTGGGATTACAGGCGTGAGCCACCGCGCCTGGCCTAGCATATTTATAATAGCTGATTTAAGGTCCTTATCTGCTAAATCCAGTATCTGGGCTCACTCAAATTCAGTCAATACTATTATTTTTCCCCCTGGCTATGGGTTACATGTGTTACTGTTTCTTTGAATGCCTCTCACTTTTGGTAAAAATTGGACATTATCAATAATATACTGCATTAAATTTGAATTATATTTTTTTCCTGAAAGCTTTTTTTTTTTTTCAGAGAGGGGAGGGTGGTCGCTGCTTTAAGCTGCAAAATCTGCTTACCTTGTGATGTTGGGCTGCTGATGTCTGGTTTGTTTAAAACTTTTTATTTTTATTGTTTAGCTTGGCTTTCTAGGGGTAGCTCAAATTATGGGCTGACCAAGTGTTTGCTTGGCTCACTTGGTGAGCCCATATTTTGGGCAGAGGTTGTGCTCAAATACCTTGAGCCAGAAAAGCTTCTATGTACTACTGATCAGTTTTGCTGAGTTTTCTTGGGTCTTCCTGCACATGCGCATAGGTTCCCAGGCATCCAGGGATGTATAGAGACATTGTCTAGTCCTTCTAAGACCTTCTCCTTTCCAAATTTCTCTGTTAAATTTCTGGCTAATGTTCCACTAGCCCCAACTATGACTGTAATTCAGACAAGCATTTAATGTTTTTCTCTTTTCATCTCCTACTGGGTTCAATACTTTTACTGATAATGATGCCATGTTTTGCTCTCCATCCCAAATAAATTCCACTCCATATGGCAGCAAAGCCGGCTTTCTACCCAGTCCTACTCTACCATTACTACTCTCATGGACAAAGCTGGGATGTAGGGGAAAGGGTGGCAACCACCAGGTAAGAATGCTGCAGACTCCTGCTGTTTTTACACAAGGTTCTAGCATGAATATATGTTTCTAAATTTGTCTTTTGCTTTTTGGTCAATTTCCAGAGCCCTGAAACAGTTCTATTCAACAATTTTGTCTAGTTTTATACTAGTTCTTTGGAGGAAAGGATTTGCTAAACTTTTCATATTGTCTTTGGTGACATTAATTTTGTTCTCCCAAATTTTGGCCAATGCTGTCCAATTTATCCAATGAATACTCACTATTTTTCCTGTAACTAAAAAGCAACCTGTAGCAAGACACATAAAGAGCATGTAAATATCTCAACCCTCACCAAAGTGCCTGGCTAGATTTAGCATCTATTGATGATTTCTGCCTGAATACCATTCCAGTTAGAATGGTGACCACTGAAAAAATCAGGAAACCACAGATGCTGGAGAGGATGTAGAGAAATAGAACACATTTACACTGTTGGTGAGAGCATAAATTAATTCAACCATTGTGGAAGACAGTGTGGCAATTCCTCAAGGATCTAGAAATAGAAATACTATTTGACCCAGCAATCCTATTACTGGGTATACACCCAAAGGATTATAAATCAGTATATTATAAATCATATATTATAAAGACACATGCACACGTATGTTTACCACAGCACTGTTCACAACAGCAAAGACTTGGAACCAACCCAAATGTCCATCAATGATAGATTGGATAAAGAAAATGTGGCACATATACACCATGGAATACTATGCAGCCATAAAAAAGGATGCGTCTATGTCCTTTGCCGGGACCTGGATGAAGCTGGAAACTATCATTCTCAGCAAACTGACACAAGAACAGAAAACCAAACACTGCATGTTTTCACTCATAAATAGGTGTTTAACAATGAGAACACATAGACACAGGGAGGGGAACATCACATACCGGGGCCTGTCAGGGCTTGGGGGACTACGGAAGGGATAGCTGGAGGTGGGGGAATAGAGGAGGGATAGCACTAGGAGAAATACCAAATGTGGATGATGGGGGTGATGAATGCAGCAAACTATCATGGCACGTGTATACCTATGTAACAAACCTGCATGTTCTGCACATGTACCCCAGAACTTAAAGTACAATAAATAAATAAATAAAAGAAAGAGATCCTTAGGCCTCTGAAGGTAAGCACATGGTAAATGTGGTAAGCAGTTTCTTCAGAAAAGTGCTCCAGAATGGACCAGCAAGGAGATTTAATTTGCTTCAAAACTCCAAAGAACATAGCTCATATTCAACTACCAAAAAATAATTAATCATAGATATAGTAAAATAGGGCATAAGATGTCATTATTAGTAGCAGTTTAAACTCTTTTGTACTCAAATTTGCACACTATTGTTTTATGATAGTAGGAGAGAAAATATATTTTCTTTAAATATTTTTTAACCCTTGTAAGTCTGTTGTTGGGATAGACCCTTATGACAAAAGACAGATAAACATGAGAAAAATAAGCAGGCTTCCTTCAAAGTCATACACTGAAAAAGAGACTTCATTTTTCCCCCTTATAAGTGAGAATAAGACTAAAACAAGTAATAATGCTGTATGAATAAGCAGAGAAAACTAAGTGAAGACAGAAACATGAGCCAAGGCCCTAGGTGTTGATCATTTAAGGAAAAAGGACAGAAATCATTCTATAATTGATGTATTAATTGGGTATTCACCAATTTACCAATCAGTATTTTCTTTTTAAAGAAAGTATTTCTACTCATCCTAAGCCTTCATTTTTACCTCTGGCATCTTTTCATCTTTATGTTTTAGGAATGTAAGTTATTTTTAAGGCTCCTACAAATATTCTTATTGTTATAGCAGGTATTCAGGCAGACATGAGCAGAGCAGGAGAACCCCTCCTCCTGCCCAACCCCAACCAGGAATGTCAGGCGACCATCAGGTGATGGTCAGGCAGTAGTTAAACTGTCTTTCTAAAATAATAGTCACAGTGGTGCCAGGGAAGGGCAGTTTCCCAGTAGACAGAAACACCTAAAATTGGTGATCAGCAGCTTCCTGATAGGAGCTCAGGAATTTGGTGAGTGGGCTCACACAAGCGCAGTAAGAGGCAAAATGGCAGCATTTAACTGCTATATGACCTTCCTCTAGGAACACTGGACTGGTAAAGGAAAAATGCCTCAAGTGAGCATGTGTACAACTCCAGTAAACACACTGCACGTGAAGCCCCTTCCAGATGCTAGCAGGCCACTGTGCATCTGCAGAGCCCACCTCAAGGGAAGAATCAGGGGAGGACAAACGCAACTGCCTGGAAGCATGCCGACCTATAAAACCCCAAGTCAAAAGGTCAAACTCTGCACTTGCTCTCTCAAGTTGCCTGCTTGGCCCAATTCCAAGTGTACTTTGCTTCCTTTTGTTCTAGCTCTAAAGCTTTTTAATAAACTTTCACTCCTGCTCTAAAACTTGCCTCTGTCTTTCACTCTGCCTTATGCCCCTTGGCTGAATTCTCTCTTCTGAGGAGGCAAGAACTGTTGCTGCAGACCTCTATGGGTTTGCTGCCAGTAACATTATCACTTCAAAAATAATCATGTAGTATTACAGACAGAAGTTTTCCAGGGAAAGACAAAAGTGAGACTACCAAAGGTTTTTCATTAAAACATTTTAAAACTAAAATAACTGTCTGAATAGCAAGGAACGGCAATAGTCAACATTTTAATAACTTTTATGTACAAAGTAAAAATAATATTTGTTCAGATAAGCTGAACAAAAACTTTAAGAACTTTTAAAAAAAAATCCATATTTAGTATCAGAGAGAATCAATGGAGACATACTGACCCACTAATAGCTAATAAAAACTGGTCAGAGTTAAATATGGACAACCAAAAAGAAAGTATCCATATAAAAAGGTACAAATATAAGTGATATGCAAGATTAATGTGGTTTAACTATGGAAACAGAGTGTTGATAACTGATGACCCAGGATCATTTTAGTCAGTTTTCAGAAATGTCCATTAAACTATGAAAACTGGAGGATACATATCCTAAAGCTAGTACATGTGTTAGTAAAATCCAAATTACAGATGAACAGACACGACAAAAGACGTCAAGAGTATTTACAAGACTATTTGGGGCAGGGAGGGAAATCCGAATTTAAACAGGTATGGATTGGATTAAAATATCAGAGGGTCTATAAAAACCAGTTCTTATAAAATCCCAGCATTGCTAATGCACTTAAGACGTGAATCTTCAGGTAAACAAAAACAGTTCACAGAGACTGCAAAAAGAAAAAAACAAATAAAAAAGACAGTAAGCAAGAGATGAAGGCGATTAACAGGAAATTGCAGGGAGTGCTTGGAATAGCAGAGTCCATATAATTATTTCAGAAAAACACAGAGACCTTTTAAACTGTGAAAAACAAATTCATTATCATAACAATTCTTAGAGAGAAGAACAAAGGAAATGCTATCACTACATTTAGACCTTTCACAGGAAAACTAGTCAAGGCTACAAAAAGATTTTATAGTCTTATCTGCTTCCTGTCTGTGCTTTGTAAAATCCGCTACCACCACTACCCCCAATCCAGCTTGTGAACTCTGATAATGGCCTAATATTGGTCTTTGACAAAGTCCAAACAAAATGACTGGTGATAAGAGAATGCCTTTACACAGAGTTATCACCACCATACCCTTCAGAAATGACAACTCTGCAGACGGCACTGCGTCCTTCTTTCTGCTTTCCTTCCTTATCTTTTCCCTATTCTTTCCCAGAAAAAAGTGAATTTACAACATGCAAGCAAAAGATAATGAAGCTGAAAATACTAGAGAGTAAAATAAAATAACAAAATTTGATCTGCAAATGACCATTTATTATGTATTCCGGCACACTTCCTCAGTACACAGAAAAATCTGCTACAATATGATTACCACTTCTTCATAGCTAGTTCATTCTTTCATTTATTCGATAAACATTGATGCCCTTTGTACCTGAGGCACTATGCCAGATACAGAGTACAGAAGAATAATAAGACATGTACGTTTTAGGAAAAACTTCTTATAAACAAACAGGGAAAAAAGCATAGGATAGAATTTCTGTAACATCCCTGAAGATATTCCGGAACCAATACACATCAGCCCTGGACTGCCTACCTGTATGTGGACTTTTTATTAAGTGAGAAGGATAAAATCTGTACTTTGCTTAAATATATATTTTTAAGGCTTTTTAAAAAAATATTAGGTATGCACATAAATGACATAAATAATTTTACAAATTTAAAAAATCTTTTTATCATAACACACTGATATAGAAAACCACACAAATCAAATGTATGGCTTAATACAGTGTCTTAAAAATACCACTCACATCAAGAAAGGGAACTTTGCCAGCAACCTTAAAAGCCCCCAGAAGCCCCTTTTATGTGCCCCCCAATCATAATCTCCTTTCTACTGCCAAGAGTAACCATGCTGACTTTTATTTAATGTTATCCACTTTCCTGATTTTTTCTATAGGCAGTTTTTATCAGCCAAAAGTACATCCCTAGACACTATAGTTTAATCTCACTCTATTAAAAAGTTGAATGTCTTTTATTTATTTTTTTATTATACTTTAAGTTCTGAGATACACGCGCAGAACGTGCAGGTTTGTTACGTAGGTATACATGTGCCATGCTGGTTTGCTGCACTCATCAACTGGTCATCTACATTAGGTATTTCTGCTAATGCTATCTATCCCTCCCATAGCTCCTCACCCCTCAACAGGCCCCAGTGTGTGATGTTCCCCTCCCTGTGTCCATGTATTCTCATTGTTCAACTCCCACTTATGAGTGAGAACATGTAGTGTTTGGTTTCCTGTTCCTTTGTTTGTCTGCTGAGAAGGATAGTTTCTTGCTTCATCTATGTCCCTGCAATAACATAAACTCATCCTTTTTTATGGCACAGTATTCCATGGTGTACACATGCCACATTTTCTCTAAAAAGTTGGGTATCTTTTAAATCTCTTTCCATCTAGAGGTTCCTCTTTGATTCTTCTCCTTTCCTTATAATTTATTTGTTAAAGAACATGAGACGTTTGACTAAGAGAATTTCTAACAGCCTGGATTTTGGTAATTACAATCTCCTGGTACAGTTTAATGTGTTCCTCTATTTTCTACATTTTCTAGGTTCAGACTCAGGTTTAATTCCTCTGGCAAAACAATAAGTAGTGTTTGGTAAGGATAGGCACATAATACTTGTTTGTTTTTCTTTTTGTGTTAACAGCTGTTGATACTTAGATCTTGGTTCATTCAGGATTACAAAGTGATATATTCCTATAATTTTTTTTATATTTATTAATTAGAAGACTTATTTTTTTAAAAAAAAGATAATTTCCCTCAATTACTACTGGTTATCATGCTATTTTTTCTTTATTAATAAGTTTTCAAGACAAATTGTTCTTTATCATATTCTGAGGTAGGGTACAATTCCTTTTTAATATTATGAATTCACAGATCTTAATATTTGCTGGGTTTCAACCAACTGCAATTACTATAATTTTTGAAGCTCACATTCTATCATCTTAGATCAGTTGTGTGCCTCTTCAAGATGGCTCCTGAGTTCTTTTAACAAGGCTCTACCAGTAATGTTTTTTCTTTACTGAGAAATAACTCTTATACCATAAATTCACCATTGTAAAGTACACAATTCAGTGGTTTTTAGTGTAGTCACAAGGTTGTGAAAGCATCATTACTAACCAATTGTAGAACAATTTTGTTCCTCAATAGAAACTCCCACCTGTTGGCAGTTACTTCTCATGGCCCCATCCCTCAAGCCCTCATAATCACTAATCTGCATTGTCTCTATGTGTTTGCCTATTCTGGACATTTCACATAAACAGAATCAGAGAATATATGGTTTTTGCGTCTGGTTTCTTTCACTTTGCATGTTTTCAAGATTTACCCAGGTTGTAGCATGTATTGATACGTCATTCCATTTTATGGCTGAGTAATTTTCCATTGTGTAGATACATCACAATTTGTTTATCCATTCATCAGCTCTGACAGACATTTGGATTGCTTCTACTTTTTGACTCTTATAATGCTGTTATGAACATTTGTGTACAAGTTTTGGTGTGAATATGTTTTTCATTTCTTTAAGAATCTGATACATGTTGACACATGTACATACTTATAAAACCATCACCACAATCAAGACTGTATACACAAGTATTACCCAGAAAGTTTCCTTATGTCCCTTTGTAATCTCGCTCTTCCCATCCCCAAAGCAACCAGTGACTTGTTTCCATCACCATAGATTAGACTACATTTTTTAGAACTTTAGAGAAACTGAATCATACCATATATAATTTTTCTGACATTTTTCATTCAAAATAATTATTTTCAGGTTAATCTATGCTGTGTGTATCAGCCATTCCTTTTTCATATAGCGCAGTAGCACTGCATTGTATGAATATATCACAGATGCTTTATCTACTTCCATAATCAATTCTCCCTTACTACTGGTAGACACTGAGTTTGTCTCTAGTTTTTCACTACCATAAATAAAATGGCTATGATATTCACATACAAATATTTTTATGAACATTTTTAAGCTTTTAAAAAATAGTCAAACCATGTTCCAAGACAATGGTACCATTTCATATTCCTACTAGCCATGAATAAGAGGTCTAATTCATTCATATCTTCACCAGTACTCAGGGAAGCACTCTGAAGTCTCAACACAAAATGCTCCTCCTTCCTCTTCTCGCCAAGGGATAAGCCTCAAGTTGTGTGACTTTCTTCAGTCACACCAAGCTGTGCAGGTCACAGCAAGTATCTCCCCAAACTCCTTTGTTCTCAGCCACCCCAGACATCCAAACTATGTAAGCTTCTGCTTGTGTTTCCAATGCAGCAACCCAGAAACAAGTCCCTTAAGCAGCTTGGCTCAACAGCCAGAATTCAGGATCCAACCTCCACTCTTCCCTCCTCCCTGCACCCCCAAGCCTGAGAGAGTTGAGGAAGGGGCTGATATAGGTAACATAAAATTGCTCTATTTACTCATTTCAATGCTGCTATTCTCTGCTTTGTGCAAGTCTGAGGTACTATAATTTCTTAACTAGATTTTAAAATTGTCATGTAAGGATTTTCGTCAGTATATCTTTGTTAAATCAGTGTTTCTGTCAGGGAGGGAGGGCTGGAATTTCCCATTCCTCTATCTGGTTAATGTCACTCCCAAAATTCTCAGTCTTGACTGTTTATTTTCTTCCCTATTTTAAACAGTTATTTTAATAACTGCATCTGATAACTCTATTTGCTAGAGCCCCCGTGGGTCTTTTATATTGTCTATGGCTTCTTTTGCACTCCTTTCATACAGGTTTGGTCCTCACATTCCAGGTTATTTTTTATTGAGTATAGGGCACGTATACAAAAATCTACAGATAACTTGCAGGTCTAGAATGTAGTTATCTTGTTTCAGAGAGGATATACTTTTACTTCCATGAGATGGATCGACAGTAGCATCAAGGATTACCTTAATCCAACTCAAGAAACTGAAATGATTTCAAGCTGTATTGTAGTTCCCAAGGGAGGCAATCTACTTCTGATTTACCCACTCCTAGGCTGTGACCTTTTATGGTCTCAACCCAAATTATGACAGCTTCATAAAAGAATCTACTTTGGTAAAACCTGAATTCCAGTTTTCCCTCTTCCCCGTAAAATGTTGATAGTACTGATCAGCTTCTCAGTCATTTCTTCCAAAATCAACAAGTGCCCTCAGGAAAAAACAGACCTAGATGTCTGGCTCACTTCATTTTCTCCTGGATCATAGCTTGACCATTATTTACTGCCTCTGATGTCTTCAAGCAGATGATATTTTTATTTTATTTTATTTTATTTATTTTTAGACAGGGTTTCACTCTGTCACCCAAGCTGGAGTGCAGTGGCATGATCTCAGCTCACTACAACCTCTGCTCCCGGGTTAAAGTGACTGTCATGCTTCACCCTCCTGAGTAGTTGAGACTATACACACCCACCACCATGCCTGGCTAATTTTTTCTATTTTTAGTACAGATGGGGTTTCAGCGCATTGGCCAGGCAGGTCTTGAACACCGGGTTCAAGTGATCCTCCTGCCTTAATCTCCCAAAGTACAGGAATTGCAGGCGTGAGCCACTGTGCCTGGTCTAGCAGATGTTGTTTATATTTGTATATCTTTTCAAGTTGTCATTGTTAAGAGGGTTAATCTGAATCACACAAGCCACCATTACTGGAAGAGAGGTTCAGGCTTTACAAATGTATACTTTATCTACAATAGTTTCCCTACCCCCCAGTGGGAATGCTAATGGCATTGAGGGTAAAAATTCTTCTAAACATCGCACAAATTACAGGATGTTTAATATCCCTGGTCCTTGACGCTAAATGCCGGTTACAACCTCCTTCTCTCCTCCCCTCTCACAACTCATTGTGAGACTAAGACCATAAGAGTTTTATAAGATACTCATTAAGTTCAAGAAAAATGGTAGCATTTGGAAATGTGAAATAATTTCACTTGTCATATTCTGCCATTCCTCTTCATAGTAAACCTCTGTTTTGATTGAGGTTTAGAGGTATACAGCCCTTTTTAAAGTAAAAACATCAGGCAAATGATGTTTGGCTAAAAACAATTAAGCTAATGTTTAGTAGGGACCATGGACAAGCTGCAGGTAGTCATGAATCTACTAAATTTACTTCCAGGCTGGGCGCAGTGGCTCATGTCTATAATCCCAGAACTTTGGGAGGCCAAAGTAGGAGGACTGCTCAAGCCCAGGAGTTTGAGAACAGCCTGGACAACATGAAAAGTCCGTGTCTCTATAAAATTTTAAAAAATTAGCTAGGCATGGTTGCACGTGCCTATCATCCCGGCTACTTGAGAGGCTAAGGAGGGAGGACTGCTTGAGCCCAGGGGTTTGGGGGCTGTAGTGAGCTGTGTTCCATGCCACCGCATTCCAGCCTAGGTGACTAAGACCCTGTGTCCAAAAAAAATTTTTTTTTTGATTTCCAAAACTTTGTGGAGGGAGACTGTAATCAACAGACATTCTTTGGAGAAGTGCCACCAGAAAGGGATTATGTAGTTCACATTAAACAGATAGAAGTTAAGTATCTATTTAATATGGAATTGATTAATTAAAAAAATAGCTTTAAATATATCAGGGCTTAACTATGATGACTTGATGAGTAAAAACTTGCACTAGTAGAGAAGGGAGACGTAATTTTTTTAATTGACAAAAACCATATATTTACAGTGTACAATGTGATGTTTTGAAATATGTATACATTCTAGATAGGCTAAATTGAGCTAATTAACATATGCATTACTTCACATACTTTTTTTGTGGTAAGAACACTTAAAATACACTCTCAGTGATTTTCAAGTATACAATACATTAACTGTAGTCACCATGTTGCATAGTAGATATCTTGAACTTATTTCTAACTGAAATTTTGTATCCTTTGACCAAAGGGAGATATTATTTTAGAGTTGGACCTCCTGAGAGGAGGCAAATGTAACTGGAAAGAATTACTTTGAAACTGATATCACCATTCATTTTAATTCAGATACTAGAAGACTCTATTTATATTTATACTAATCCCCTCTAAGGCTTTCTGACTTTCACTGATTCAAGTTAAAGCAGAAGACTATGGATGGGGACAATGATGAAAAGAGTTGTAAGTTACAGAGCTGAGCTAGGAGCAAAATTCGACAAGAGACAGGAGGGAAGCAAGGGGGCAGAATTTTTGTGCAAGGAATTAAGAATTCCATGAAGAGGCAGAGTATGGACCTTATGGAAGGGAAGATTTCAGCAAAACTAGAAAAGACAAACCCAGATGGAGAACAATGACAAAGACCGAATCCGAGTGGGACACTTGTAGGCAGGTACATACAAAGGACAAGTCAGAAGTAATGTAAATGGGGATCTTTGGGCAGCCCTGGTCTGAAACATCCTCATTTTTAAGTTATATTTTTCTTACTGTAAAAGCTGTCCAATGTACAGTGGACACTTTCTAGAATCCTCCCAATCTTTCATCCTAGCCACTGCTGAATAATTGGTGATAAAGTCCTCATACAGATGGTAGGATGAGAAGGATGAGACTCATAGTCCCATCTGACAAGGTTTCTACAAAAGAAGTTCATCTAAGGAAAAGCAAAAGATAACATCTATTCATCTTTTAGCATAAAGAAAATATGTCCACTTTCCTTTTGTCCAATGGCACCATTATGGCTTACTGCAGTCTTTAATTCTTGGGCTCAGGTGATACTGTTGCCTCAGCCTCCCTGGTTGTTGAGACTACAGGTGTGCATTAACATGCCTAGCTAATGTTTAAAAATTTTTTTCGTAGATATGAGGTCTTGCTTATGTTGTCCAGGTTGGTCTCAAACTCCTGGGCTCAAACAATCCTCCTGTCTTGGCCTCCCCAAGTACTAGGATTACAGGCGTGAGCTACCACACCCATCCCATCCACTTTCTAAAAGTCTAATTGACCTAAGAAAAAAAGAGGCCCGGGTTAACATTTTTTAAAAGAATGAACACTAGGTAAGATTAGGACACACAAAATTATATATCCTATATGTAAAATATTTAATGATTTAAAAAATATTTTCTTGATTCATGTGAGGTGATGTTGACTTAAAATAAAACCTTTAATCATAGGCTTCTACAAGATGACATTGAAAATGGCAAAAAGACATACCCAATTGCTGGAACAGGAGAGCCACACTAGTGCCTGTGACAGGAAGACTATCATGTAAAGGAGTCTGGATCAGCTGTCTATCTCCTGCACCCAAAGAAAACAGCTTCTGCAGAATGGGAGAAACACACACACACACACACACACACACACACACAGAGAGACACACACACACACGATTTCAGACATTTAAAAAAAAATAAAAATACCTTTGATGTTCAAGTTTAGAGCAAATGACCATATAAGATACAATTAACAGATATTAAGGGCAAGAATGGATACCCCAAAACATTTAAGTTATTTGTATACTTAAGTGCCACAAGAAAATTCAGTGGTCAAAAACTGAAAATCTAGTAGAGATAAGACACAAAAATCACTGATAATCGTAACTGGCTAAAAATAATAAAACATTAAAGTCAACAACTTTATTAAAGGCTCATAAAGTAATTCAAGTTTAGACCCATCTGTGACCAAACTCACATTTAATTTTCTGCCCTTTGAGCAGAGGTAGAATGAAGGAGGAGAGAGAGAGAGAAGAAAAAAAGGATAAAAATTTAAGACAAAAGACACTGATAGAAGTAAAAAGGCAAAAGGCAAGAAAAAGGAATGCCAATCTCACTATAAGCAGGATCTTTGTCAGACTGATTACAATGTGATTTTTGGAAGGCTGTCCTCTTCCCCAATATTAAATAAGAATAAGTGAAATAAATTATCAACTATTCATTTTTGGGGGTTAAGGACAAAGTCTATCCTTTTTAAAATGGTTGACCATGAAACAACAAATAAATCATAGTAGCTGAGGTTCTTATTTTTCTACTTTAGAGACAAATATGAAAAGCTCAAGACATACGGAGTAAATGAATCTATTAATAAGTAGTTACAATGTAACAAAGAACTGTGTTGAGAGTTTTCCTAATGCTATCTTCTCATTTTTATCACTCAAACATTTTTCAATTTAGGTTAATAAAAATGAGGCGTAACTATATACAGGAGTAAGAAAGGTAAAAGAACACATTTAAAAGTTAATGTATTTTCAAGAAAATATAAACTATAGTTCAAGTTACACAAAATATGACTTCTAATTATGCTATGTGAAAGATGAACCCTGTGATAAAATTAACTTCATGACCTAAGAAAAGAATGGAATCTTGGGTGTCTAGAAGGCAGACCATGGGGACAATGCTTAACTAAACTAGGATCTTCCTTAAAACAAAAATATTTAAAAAATGTTTTCTCTTTCTCCATAAATTAAATTAACTGGAGGAGAGGGGAAGAGGAACAATCCTTCTCCATCTCTCTCTTTCTGTTCTATATACCTGAGACCCTCCAGCCGCTGGGACAAGGCAGGCACAAAGGTTTGCAATTAGACTTTCCAAGGAGACATTCAGGCTGTCCACATACACAGTATAAATCAAACCCAGGCAAGCCTGCAAAGAAATAGATGCATATAATTATTTCATGGAAAAAGCATTAAAAATAAATTGTTATGACATCTGCTCTAGGACAATTTCTCTTTGAACCTAGTAAAGTATATTATACAGTGAACATGGAATACATTTTAAGCAGCAAAAATTAAGTTTATTAAATTTTCTTTAGAACCAGAACCTCCAAATGAGCTTCTGAGATGAGTTTATAGAAAGCAGAAATCCATAATTTGTAAAACAGGTGTTTGTGCTCTGATAACTACTCTAGCAAATCTGTAGGGCTAAAATTGTTTTTGCCTCAACTTAGTTTGTTAAACTCTAACTCTCAAGATAAAAACTTAGAAATTTTATCTTGTTTTGTGGCTCTTACAAATCTGGAATGCTTATTCTACAGAAAAATTTAACATGTGAATTATAAGAAAGGAATGCAAAACAGAGACAAGATTATAAGATTAACACTGAGTTTAGAAGAAGGTTGGTGGTAAAACAGACATAATGTAATCTTTATGAATCTTTCAGTAGAGCAAAATTTTTGACTCTGAAAATTTAATATTTGCTTGGAGTTACCCATTGTCATTGAAATACTGACACTAAATCAATTCTTTTAGAATATAAATAATCTCAATTTCTGGAAAAGTTTTACAGAAATTATATGTTAGTACAAATATTTACAAATGAATAAAAATTTCCTCTTATGTTTGAAAATGCTGTGTTTCTAAAACAAGGAAATATCTGGAAGCAATATTTTAAGACTATTTTGACAGAAGTATGATCAGAATTATTTGAAATCTCAAACACCTATCCTATTTACTTCAACCTGATTCCTCGTAAGGGGAATAAACATACACAAAGTTGTTAAATCACTCATGCATTTTACATTTACTACAGGTAATCAAATTATTTATTCAGGATTTATATGTTCTGGATTCAACAAATGTGGGGCCTATTTTAAAACAAACACTACATCCTTAGAAGTTTGAGTAGTCACATTAACTTATTCAAGTATTTATTTCATCCAACATGAAAATATTTCTTCCGTTCATGCTAACTGTATTCCATTGATGAATTCCTAAATCAATCAAACAGTATTTTCAACCTAAACAACTTGCACCATTGTTCATGCCAGAGACTTACACAACATCACAAATTAATAACTATGTGTTCTTACCCTAAAAATTTCTGGATAATCTAATCTGGATACCAACACCAGGCTTTTGGGAGCAAACACTTCTGCAGGCTGAATTAAACCAGACACTTCTGCTTCACCTTCAATCTCTTCCTTCTTTGTTCCCTAGAAAAAGAGACACTGAAATCAACAAACAGAAGGAATTTCCTAGGTTTGTAATTCACAAAAGATGAATATCACCTTAAATATAACTTATAAAAATGCAAAAAAAATTATATAATGCAAAAATCAAACTACAGAGCCATCTAAAAGGAAAGTAAACAAAGAAATTATGAAGCAGGGAATACTTATTTCATTTTTGAAAAGCCACTTAAGCTCCAGATATATAGCACAACTATATTTTTGTTATATATTAAGCTCCAGATACACAGCACAACTATCTTTTGTTATATATTAAGCTCCAGATATACAGCACAACTATATATTTCATTCTGGTTTTTCTACTTGTCTCAATCTTTCAAACAAGGATTCTAAGGCTTACAGAATGCTCAGGCTCAATGCTCTTGGCAGTAAAGCACCATCAGCTCTAAATTGCTTTTGTTCATAAGCGACAATGCTGATATTTTGAGAAAAGAGAACTTTGGTTGTGTTTCTGAAACAAGGTCTTCTCTGTCGCCCAGGCTGGAGGGCAGTGGCACAATCACAGTTCAGTGCAGCCTCAGCCTTCTGGGCTTAAGGGATCCTCCCACCTCAGCCTCCCAAGTGGCTGGAACCACAGGTGCACATTACCACGCTAGGTTATTTTTTTTTATTTTTTGTAGAGACAGGGTCTCCCTATGCTGCCCAGCTGGTTTCAAACTCCTGAGCTCAAGTGATTCTCCTGCCTTCCCTTTCCAAAGTGCTGGATTACAGGGGTGAGCCATCATGCTTGACTGAGAGAACATTTTTACATACAAAACGCAATTTCAGAATGTACTTAATGTCACTAAACTGAATACTTAAAAAGGGCTAAAATGGCATATCTTATATATTTTTTTTACCACAATAAAAAAGGCTTAAAACAATATACAAGTTTCAATGACTAAATACTGGTTAATAAACTTGAAAAAATAAGATTCTCCCACTTAACAAACCATAAATCCTGATTCCCCTCTTTTTAATAACCTATATCCCACTGTCAACAAATACTGATTTCTCAACACCTCTATTGCTACCATAACACTGTGAGCTACTATAATCTCTTGTGAGGATTATTCTAACAGCCTCCTTTCGTTTCCTTTATTCTTCTTCAGCCCCACTTTGCTTCCTTGCTGCTCTTTAAATACACTAGGCGGGCGGGCGTGGTGGCTCATGCCTGTAATCCAAGCACTTTGGAAGCCAAGGTGGGCGGATCACCTGAGGCCGGGAGTTCAAGACCAGCCTGACCAACATGGTGAAACCCTGTCTTTAAAAAAAAATTAAAAATAAATAAATAAATAAATAAATAAAATAAAAAATAAACACACTAGGCATGCCCCTATCTACTGCTCTATGCACTCCATGTTATTCCTTTGCCTACTCTTTCCACAGATATCCTAATAACTCAGTTCCTCATCTCTTTTAGGTTTTCATTCAAGCATCTTCTGCTCTGATAAGCCTTTGCTGACAATGTTATTTAAAACGGCAATGCCCTAATATTCTCTACCTGCTTTCTCTGCTTTAGTTTTCTCCATGGCACTTGTCACTCTATCCAATATGTTGGATATCCATTTTACATAACTTGTTTTTCAGTTTGTCTGTCAACCCCACTAGCACATGCTCCATAAGAGGCCAAGATTTCTATTTCGTTCAATGGTAATTTCCCAGTTCGTAAAATAAGGGCTGGGCCCATAGTTGATACTTACTATTTATTCACTGCATACATGCATAAATATATTTTCTTGGCATAGTTTTTTGAGCACTTTATCAAGGAATTCTTTTCCCCGCTATTCATAGAGGCCAAGAATTATATTTTCTATTTCCTTTAGAGCTCATTTAGTTTCTAGAACAATGCAATATAATCAAGTATTAGATAGATGTCTGTGGACTGCACCCATCCAAAGGGAACTATCTGTTTACTTTTTGTATGTATGATAAAGTCCATATGCTCTTGAAAGAGTTTCATTTATTACAAAGCAAAAACTAAAATTAGGTTGTTTGGTTTCTGGAATCCTTAGAAATAATAAAAATGTGATGAATATAAATTTACCAAAGATTTCCACACTTAATGAATCATATTCTTCATGGATTACTAACAGATTCAAAATGACAAAAGAATGACTAAAAATCCTGGAAAAGATAAAGCTATCCACATTTTTATGAGATTGTGATAAATGCCCTAGAGTACCATTAGAAGTCAGCTAGAATAAACAGATAACATTTCAACTATATGACCATTAACTTACTTTGATCAAAACACAAAATAGAATGCACTGGTAATTTCTTAAAGCTGCTCTTCAGTTAAACACTCACCACAAGGAACAGTTGTTAACAAGAAAGAAAAAGGTCCAACAGAGTGAAAATCAGTATTAAGTAAAAATAATTTCATTTTTGTTTATATCACTTTTTATTATAGATGTTGATTTTACTCGGTAAATGTGCTGCAATTGCTAAAATATTATTGTTTTTAATTCCAGTATCTCTCCTGTAAGAATGCACTATCTCAAGTTTAGAGAAAAATTCATATGAATGTTTTCAAAGCAAAATGTACTGCTGTGATTTTAAAAAACCACACACACAAGAAATAAACCCCAAATTTGTTAGGCAAAATAATGTTTGCTCTAGAATGGTAATGTGATTATTTTTGATAACATTTTTCTAGAAATAATTTATCATGTAAGAGGAATACTCCCTCTTCTATACCACTGCTAGATATATTCTGCGTAATAATTATATAATGACGCCAGTTTTATTTGGTACGTGTTTTACAATGACAGATTTTCACTCATTGAAAAGATGTGACAAACTTAAAAATAAGCAGGAAATTGAAAACATAGTCTACGAGTGTGAGATATTCTAATAATGCTTCTAAATTTAATGTTTTATAGTATAAAAGTTACACATATTTTATCCAGCTGAACAATATTTTAAAGGCTTCACTAACTTAAGATTATTTCTTCTCATTAAATTGGCCTTTTAAAGATTATTCCTTGTTTTTAGTAAGTCTCATTGAAGATACAAATTTATCGTAAATCTAAATTATCTCACACTGACTTACAAGGTCAACACATATCATAACCACATGCCACAACTTGCCCATTTGTAAATATCTCTGCCTGCCAATTACTGCTATGAATTATATCTGCTAGTGAGATTCCCAGCTTCTGTGTAGCTTATATTATAAGTAGTTCATAGTCTTTGTGCTACAATAATATGGAATAAATTAGTACTTACCATATCAATCTGGCCCAAAAGTGCTGCTCTTAAAACATATCCTGAGACAAAAAGTACTAGATTGCTGACTGCGTGTACTAACTTCATGTAGCAGATCAGCAAAAGCTTTAGGAATTTTATCCTGTCATTCAGGTCGAACACCTCAGCCTCATCTTTGTTGTATCTTGATGCTTGATTTTAATATCAAAATAATTGTCAAGTCCTGACCCTTCTATGCTTAAATGAACTGTTGCTTAAATGAACAATATCTTCTCTGTGCTATGTTCATTTTTAACAATACCATATCACACTAAAAACGTTCCCACGGCATTTCTTTAAATAATCAGTTTTAAAAGGAGGATACAAGGAATTCCACCAATAAAACATTTTCAGTCCTAAATTTTCTTTCTGAAATATAATATATAGCAAGTGTACCATTATACAGAGTTGTCTCAGTCAAGCAATATAAGGACTTTAAAAATTTCCAGAATTGAAATAGTGAAGCCTAAGTAGTTGCAAAATTCTGTAAGTTCTAAAATTGCCCCCCAAACCCTTCATTCCTTGCCAAATAATCTTTTAATCATGTTGACATGTCCACATAATCAAACCTGGCTTACCATTTCATTGGTCTGGAAAGTAACGAATACATAAGAAATACATACTTTAGGATAACAAGCCTTCAAATAAACCAGGCCACTAGTCTTTAGTTAGGAATCAGGTTTACCTCTAGCAAAGAAAATAACCTGCAGATATTCCCCTTCAATAGCAGAGCTCTGAAATTCTATGGTATTCAGCAGGCAGAACAAATTCAAGTAATGGCCATGATATATTCACTCATAATGAATTCTGGTTTTAGTGGCACTAAAATAGGAAACGTTTCTCCTGAAACCTAACAGACATTATGTAGTCAAAGGGTCTTCTAATCAAAGAATGTTGGAAACAATACATTAAAAAAGTTTCTTCACTGCAGGATTTCTCAAACTTCGATATGCAAATATTGTTTGTTCAATTCCAAGCAAAGGAAATATAGTATACAATATTTGTCAAAATTATTGGACCTCTACTTTATAGTACATCCAGAAGACTTAGTACCCTATGGAACACATATTGGGAAATGTTATCATAAAGTATTCTAGGATACAAAATGTTAAAACTTTGTTTAATGAGTATTAACATGGCATATTCAAACACTGCATAAAGAAATAGGATGTGGTTATAAACAAGTATCATGCAATAAATTCTACAACACACATTCATCTAAAAAGTACACTTTATTCAGAAGATGACTTGTAATAGTACTCTGCAAGTATATCTATGAACATTAAAATATATCTTTAAAATCAGATATAGTTAACATGACAAAATAGGAAAAATAATACAGTAGTGGAAGATATTTTAAATCTATACTACCTACTTCATTTTTTAAATCAGTAATTACATGCCAAGAGAGATGAAATGACTTGCCATGGTTATACAGATCATTAAAGGCATAACTGGGATCAACTAACCAAGTCTTCTAACTCTTAAGCTACTTCTCTTTCCACTATCCTATACTCTTATATATAATCTTTATAAAAAATAATATATTAGTTCAAAAAAGCTGTTTAAGAAAGATAACATCTGAGAAACCAAACTGTCAATCTGAAAAGATGTTCAGATTTGTTTTCCTTTAATTATATTTGAATGTAATAATCTTTGTTTTAAAATAAAATAGTAACAACACACAGTTCTCACTGCAGCCCTTCCTAGCCTGAAATTGTTGTCAAAATTTAAGAAAAAATATTTGATGTTGAAGGATTCTGGAAACTTATTCTCAAAAGTTTCTCCTGTTGTTTTAATGTCTTATATCATTTTAAACATTAATTAATTGTAGTTAATTCCATGATAGTTTTCCCCTACAAAATACATCTGTGAGGAGCATAAAGGGGACTGTTAAGATTCAGCATTTTGCCCATCTGCCAATTCTCATTTCAAAAAGGAGGAAGAGAAGACAGACACTTTGGTAAAAAGCATAATCTTACTATCCATCCTCTAAGGAGAATCCCATATAGATACTTGCAAATGTTGTAAATTATCAAACTACAGAATAAACTCAGAATATACAAGTCTCCCAATTTTTTCTCTATATGGATTACGTTACGCATGCTAGTTTTCAAAAGACTCTAACAAAGTCTAGTCCTGTTAAATAAAATCTAAGAATTACTCTCTAGAATGCTATCAAGTGTAAAGTTCATTAAAATATCAGCAAGCCCAATTCCCAATTCCCTATTTCTAATGTTTAGTTCAATGAGGTGGATTACCATGGAGTAAACACTTCTTGAAGGAACCAAGATTTTTCCAAAGAAAATAACTTCATCAAAGTTATTCATAATATTGACAAAACAGGAAATACATGTCCATCAGGGGATTAATTAAACCCACCTGGTAAATTAGATTATTGGAAGAAAATATGTAAAAAAAATTTTTTTTCTGTTCTCTCAAATTTTTTCCTGTATATTCTATGTTTGCTACAATGAGCATAGTTTACTACGATAAAGAGCAGGGGGGAAGTACCAAAAATTATTGGGTTGTAGTACTACAGCTAAACCTATCCAAGGTTTGGCATGTGATTTTCCCCACTGTTTTACCACCTAGAGATGAATTTATAAATCCCTTTTTATTACTCTGTTTTTCAGGTAATTTCTTAGTTGCTTGGAATTAACTGTATATTATGTTTAAATTTATTTTGTTTTCTCAAATAGCTCATCAACTGTTTAAATAATATTTGTTGAAATATATACATTCCATTGATTTATAAAGCTTCTATTGTCAGACACTGATCTCCTGTACCCAATAGGGTCTGCTCCTGGACTATCGTTTCTGTTTCCATAACTGTTTTTATCCTTGACACTTAATTCTTGAACCAATAACACACTGATATAATTTTTGCAGCTTTGTAGTATATGTTTTATTATTTGGTCCTTGGAGACAGAATCAAGCACTTCAACTTGGCATTGTATGTCCCTAGGTAAGCCTCATCTGTAAAATGGAAATGCTAAAACCTACCAAATGGTGTTGTGTGAAAGTAAACTATATGTGAGTTAAATAAAATAGAATGAAATAAAGTGTAAAACTTTTAGCACAGTACACAGAACATACGACAACTTCAACTTACCATAAGCACTAAATCTTTTTTCCTTTTCACAAGCTTTTTGTTTGAATTTCCTTTTTTATTTCCCTTATTCTAGGTGTTAGTTGTTATTAAAAAGTCCACTGAGTCTTTTAAACTCTGTATAATTTATTCCAGTTGCCTGGTCTGCAATTATTATCTATTTCACTGAGTGGTACTTAGCATATGGTACTTTGGAATGTTTTTGTACTTAAACTTTTGGTTCTGCTTCCCAGGCTAGATTTGAAGCCCACTGAGATGTGAGAAACATATTTTATGCCTTCTATGTCTCTCCCTCTTTATTCCTTATCTTATTTCTCGAAATTACAAAATTACTTCCCTCTCTTTCTTTGATGACAATTTGCTGACAAAGCAAATATCCTCACTGAGAACTGTGTAATTATCACTGATTCAGAGAGAAGTATATAAATATATGCAATATTTTTAAAAGATACAAAATTTTAAATTTTAGATATTTAAAATTTTACATTTTTAAAATCATATTTTAAAATAATCAAAGTATGATTACTCTTTTTTTTTTTTGAGACGGAGTTTCGCTCTTGTTACCCAGGCTGGAGTGCAATGGCGCGATCTCAGCTCACCGCAACCTCCGTCTCCTGGGTTCAAGCAATTCTCCTGCCTCAGCCTCCCGAGTAGCTGGGACTACAGGCACGTGCCACCATGCCCAGCTAATTTTTGTATTTTTAGTAGAGACGGGGTTTCACCATGTCGACCAGGATGCTCTCGATCTCTTGACCTCGTGATCCACCCGCCTCGGCCTCCCAAAGTGCTGGGATAAGTCATAAAAGTGAATGTAAATCTATCAGATTTTACTGATTATTTAAAAAAATTTAGGATCACATTACCTAGTTGAGTAATATTGGGAACATATTATCAAAAGTTTAATGCCAAAGTTTTGCTTATGATTACTGACAGTGTTACTGTATCTTGGAAAGATAACAGAGCCAACATTTTTAAAGTTGCACAATCATATTTTGGATGGTGTATGTCCCTAAGTTCCCCCTCTTTAGGCTTCCAAATAATGTGTCACAGTATATTTAGTATGAAGTAATTCATACCAAACAAGAATTAAAAGATTTATTTTGAATAGATGATATGATCCAAAAAGAGAATAAAAACACATTTTTAAAAGGATGTAAACAGTTCATGCCAAAAAAGAGAATAACCTTACTGATGACAGAAAAAGAAACATCTTCTGGGTTCTACTTTTTTTTAAATTCTGCTTCATTGTTTGTCCCTCTTTTGAACCAAGCCCAGAAGACATTAACTTATGTTTCCAGAAAAGGGGTCTTACAATTCTGACTAGTACTTAAGTACAAGTATATAGAATCTAGTATTCTTGCAATCTATCTACATTTTCAGAATCTTGGAAAAAACTCGTATGAAACAGACTGTAATCTTTTATAAGGTGATCATAAAAAATAAATGATGACTTCTGGGTCCACTTAAAATGACAAGTGGGAAAATATCTGAGTTAAAGAGAGAAAAACTTCTTGAAATACAAATTCAAACTAGAAAAGAACCCAGATCTTAGTTTCTAATATTATTCCCTACTCAAAGGAGCTAAGGCTCCTTGAAGAAATGGCTGAATTCAAGGCAGAGGTCGAGAAGGACTAAAATGATCCTGGATCAACTTGTTAGGATGAAAAGTTAGAAAGTATTTTTTAAAAAAGAAGATCTGTGAAAAGAATATAGGAATCTGATCTGTCTAAGTGGTGCACACTGGTCAAATATGGGATAATTTGTGCATTAAAATGATAAAAACCATTAATGATTTATATATTATTGGAAAAAAAAAACCCCTGAATCTATGAGTCTGTAGTTAAAAAAGATAGACAGGAAGGGAGAATTCTCGCTTATAGTAAAAGGTCGACTGCTGACTGCTAAAAATAGACAGTGGAGTTGGAAAATAATCATTTTTTATTATCAGAATCAAAATTGGTATAGGAAAAAATCATTAGTAAATGCTGAAATCTAGGGGAACAGGACTGATGAATAGTAGGATTTTGCATAGTCTTAGAGTGTCTTCCAGTAGACTGATTATTAGTTGCAAACACAAAAATAACCACTATAAAGTAGAGAAATCTGACAATCATCTGACCACGTTATCAAAATTAACATAATCAATGAGGAACATACAGACATTGTATATTTCCAGATGTGTACTCTTAGAAGGACACCCTTAGAAGGAACACAGGTAATATTCGAACTGTTGATGCAGAGCCTGAAACTAACAATGAGAGACACTGGAAAACACAAAATAAGAAACATTCTATTAAAAATGGGGGTGAGAAGTTAAAATGTCAACATTATAGACAAAGAAAGGCTGCACAAACTATTGCAGATGAAAAGAGACAAAAGAGAAATAACAATTAAATGCAATGTATGTTAGTATGTACTGGATCCTGTATTGGAAGAAAAAAGGGAGGGGGTACTATAAAGCACATCATTAGGTCAAACGATAAAACTGGAATATAGATAGGTTTTATTATATTGATGTTAAATTTCCTGAGGTTGACAAGTGTACTGTTCACATACCTCTGAAACATATACTAGAGAATATAGGGTAAGGGGAAATGATACACGCAACTTTCTTCCATATGGTTCAGAAAAAATAAACCCTGTGTGTGTGTATGGGGGAAAGGGGGAGGAAAGATGGGGGAGGAAAAAAGGGAGGAAGGAAGGGAAGAAAAGAAAGACCTCAAAATAAATCAATAGGGCAAAATATTAACAATAGGTGAATATTAGTAAAGGCTATATACATGTTTGCACTACTCCTGCAACTTTTCTATAAGCTTAAAATTATTTCCAAATTAAAAGTTTGAAAAATACCCAAGAATTCCTAGAACCTCTTTATAAACACCTGCTATTAATATAACGTCAATATATTCCCTTTCTGTCAGTTTGTCTAGAAGAAGAGGGGTGGGTAGTGAAGAAAAGAAGGAGAATCTAAATAATTATAGTTTCATTAGATAATTCAAGGGAGTTATGAAGCAATACCCTCAAGAATATGTAAATAACAGAAAATGCTGAATTCTCAACATTAACTTAAATGCTAAAGACCAACAGAAAAATGAAAGGCCAAGTAAAAGGGAGAGAGTGGTGCTTAGACTAGAGAACACTCTCTAACTGATTCAGATTGAATTGACCAAAATGAGAATTTGATTAGCTATTTGTTGGCAACATACATAGAAATATTATCCAGGGGAGAGGAGATTAAGTCACAGACTTAAAGTTTTCTGTTTTCTTTTTTTTTTTTTTTGAGACGGAGTTTCGCTCTTGTTGCCCAGGCTGGAGTGCAATGGCACGATCACGGCTCACCGCAACCTCCGCCTCCTGGGTTCAAGCAATTCTCCTGCCTCAGCCTCCTGAGGAGCTGGGACTACAGGTGCACGCCACCACGCCCAGCTAATTTTTGTATTTTTAGTAGAGACGGGGTTTCATCACGTTGACCAGGATGGTCTCGATCTCTTGACCTCGTGATCCACCCGCCTTGGCCTCCCAAAGTGCTGGGATTACAGGCGTGAGCCACCGCGCCCGGCCAAGTTTTCTGTTTTCATTGATAACATACAGCAATCTCTAATTTCAAATACAAGCAGTAGGCTATGTTAGTCTGATAGTCTTTTTTTCATTTTTTTAAAAATCATATACTTGATGTTTGGGAATAGATCAAGATAGTCTTTAAGCATTTCATATCAAATATCCCTTAACCTGATTCCATAATCAAAATTCTAGACTTTGATATGGCTTTCTACTAAGATCCAATGACAGGAAGACAATGTGCTGAGAATGCATATTTTGTTCTACATGCATTATCAGCATTTTTAACATTTCCTGTAAATTGGTAACCTAGCATGTTGGTTTTAATACATCAGTCTAATGAACTTGAATGATGAGTCTTCATTGTGAAAGGTAATTTGCCTCCTCTTGTACTGAAAAAACAGATTTCTGCATCCAGAAAATTCAGATCTTAGAGTTTAATAAAAATAATCAAAACTAACAAATGCTCCTTTGTTAGGTCATTTCAGAAAGCAGGCCAATCTTTTCCCCTCAGTAGTGAAACTGTATACGTAGCAGAAACTGCAGCAGATTATGCAAACTGGCTTACTTAATATCCTCCAAACCCCTTTATAGTTTCCTTTTTGTATTATAGAGGCTAGAAAGAAAAATCACCAACACCAACACCAATAACAACAAAAAAAACTCTACACTTTTTGGGGCAAGATGGGCTCTGTATGTAATCTTACTTCCACTAAAGAAACAACTCATGTGAAACTTAAAAGCAGAAGTCAGCAGTGTGAGACTAAAGCAGAAGTCAGCAGTGTGAATTATCTGCAGGAGAATGGATATTCTAGGACAACTGTGGTCAAGGTTATAATGTCTGATATATATCTAGCACCATAAGTGCCATTTGGTAAAAGGTGGAAGGAATACAGTTTCTATGAGAATAGCACCAACCTGTGCTGCTCCTAGAACTCAGAATTGGTTCCTTGATTGTCTCTCACCCCTAAAATTTCATAAGTTGCCCAATACTTTATGACTCCTTTTCTGCTTAGAGAAATAGATCCAGTAGTGTGAAACTAAGAACTTCAACCAATAGTCTGAAAGAGCAATTATTTTATAAGTCTTCATAGTTCTAGCTTATGAATTTCTGCCTGATCATGTTGATAATACTACCGCTAAGAATGAGTTAACATTTGGGTGCTTAAACAATAATGTCAAGCACTGTAATAATGATTTGCAAACACTGTAAGTTCCACATTCTATGAAAGACCTCCCAGGAGAAGGGCTGGCAAGGAAAATCACAGGTTCACCAAGAGAAGAAATTAATATTCTTAATAAACCAATTGAAGGATACACTTTTTTAGAAATACTCAGATTATGATCAATGTCTTGAAAAAGGACAATTAAACCTGGAAAGTAATTTAAACACGTTGCTCTCCACTTCAACCTTAAACATAAAAATTTCCTCATGCTTCTTAAGCCAGCCCATAAAACTCAAACTTGCAGTTTTAACAAAAATATGGCATATAGAAACATTCCTAAATGTTGTACCTTAGACTGTACTTTAGCTAGAAAGGTTTTTGTACCTGAAGATTGATCTCTGCCTCATAGAAGGTTAGGCATGAGCAGTAATGTCGATCTGAGTCAATATCTGTCAGGACAACCACAAAGAACGTTGGCTGCTTCCTCTCTCTTGACAGCTGCCACCCACCAGGCTGACAAAACTAAATGAAATAGAAAAAAAACAACAACTGTAACATTTAAAAATAATAAAAATTAATTATTAGTTAATCTCTGAGAAATGTTAAATGTTTGCCCATTTAAAAAAATTTCTACCTGATGTATGTCTCTAAAGCCAACATTAAAAAAAAGTTCATGTACAGATTCATAATGTTGAAAACTTTCACCAATATGCATATACATTTTATTAAGACAGCCTGGATTTCCCACAGATGCCACTGTGGGGTGCCATTTCTGAGATCTAGTTTGGCATATGTAGGAACACCGCCTCAAAATGAAGGACTTACCCCTAACTATGAGAACAAATCATGGGATAAATTGGAAATCAAGTGTAAAATATGTATCACTGAGGGAAAACAGAATTATTTTAAAATTTCCATATGAATCTAAGAGTCTTCAATTCATTTCAAAAAAAAAAAAAAAGAGATATCTTGTTCAGCAAGACAGACCACATTCTTATCCATAAAACATAGTTTAACAAATTTAAAGAAGAGAAATCATACAATGTCTGCTGTTAGAGCACGACAGAATTAAACTAGAAATCAGTAACAGAAAGATAGCTGCAAATCCAACAATACTTTTTTTTTTTTTTTGAGATAGGGTCTTGTTCTGTCACCCAGGCTGGAGTGCAGTGGCAGGATCACAGCTTATCTTAACCTTAACCTCAACCTCCTGGGCTCAAGGGATTCTCTCAGCTCAGCCTTCTGAGTAGCTGGACTACAGGCACCTACTAGCATATCTGCCTAGTAGTTTTTAATTTTTTGTAGAGAAATGGTCTTTTCATGATGTTCAAGCTGGTCTCGAACTCCTGGGCTCAAGCAATTCTCTTGCCTCAGCCTCCCACAGTGCCAAGATTATGGGCATGACCTACTGCACCCAGCCAAACAACGCTTTTTAAATAACACGAGTTAAAAGATGAAATCTCAATAGAAATTTAAAAGATATTTTGAGCTGGCCGGGCGCGGTGGCTCAGGCCTGTAATCCCAGCACTTTGGGAGGCCGAGGCGGGTGGATCACGAGGTCAAGAGATCGAGACCATCCTGGTCAACATGGTGAAACCCCGTCTCTACTAAAAATACAAAAATTAGCTGGGCATGGTGGCACGTGCCTGTAGTCCCAGCTACTCGGGAGGCTGAGGCAGGAGAATTGCT
>PVKV010016264.1:0-51345 GCA_004027835.1 Alouatta palliata
GCAGTCATCTTAAAGAATCACATTATTAATCACAGGGTTCAAGCAGTACCTGGTAAATAGAGTCATAAAACAAATCCAAGGCAGGAACCAAGATAAAACACAGTGTCTTAGTAACACCACATAACCGTCACCAGGCCATTGTGTAAGCAACTAGGAGGTCAAAATAGTTCTTTTACTTTATTTCTCATCCTTAGTTCCTGCTTTCCCATAGCTCGACTGCCTCCAGGGGGGGGGAATGCTTCTGGGGTCTAACTCCATTATGGCGGAGACACTCTTGGGGGTCTCTACGCTGGAGTGACTCCCACAATTCAATGTCCTTTATTTATTTTTCTTTCCTAATTGCTCTGGCTAGAACTACAAATACTATATTGAATAGGAGTGGTGAGAGAGGGCATCCTTGTCTAGTGCCAGTTTTTAAAGGGAATGCTTCTAATTGTTGCCTGTTCAGTATGATATTGGCTGTGCATTTGTCATAAACAGCTTTTATTATTTTGAGATGTGTTCCATCGATACCTAGTTTATTGAGAGTTTTTAGCATAAAGGGCTGTTGAATTTTGTTGAAGGTGTTCTCTGCTTCTAATGAGATAATCATGTGGTTTTTGTTTTTGGTTATATTTATGTGGTGGATTACATTTACAGATCTGTGTATGATGAACCAGCCTTGCATCCCCAGGATGAAGCCTACTGATTGTGGTGGATAAGCTTTTTGATGTGCTGTTGGATTCAGTTTGCCAGTATTTTATTAAAGATTTTTGCATCAATGTTCATCATGGATATTGGCCTGAAATTTTCTTTTTTAGTTGTGTCTCTGCCAGGTTTTGGTATTAGGATGATGTTGGTCTCATAAAATGAGTTAGGGAGAATTCCCACTTTTTGTACTGTTTGGAATAGTTTCAACCAGAATGGTTCCAGCTCCTCTTTGTACATCTGGTAGAATTTGTCTATAAACCCATCTGGACCTGGACTTATGTTGGTTGGTACGCTATTAATTGCTGCCTCAACCCCAGACCTTGTTATTGGTCTATTCAGGGTTTCAACTTCTTCCTGGCTTAGTCTTGGGAGTGTGCAAGTGTCCAGGAATTTATCCATTTCTTCCAGATTTACTAGTTTATGTGCATAGAGCTGTTTGTAGTAATCTCTGATGATAGTTTTTTTTTTCCGAGGAATCAGTGGTGATCTCCCCTTTATCAGCTCCAACCACAAGAGAGGATGTCCACTCAGAGATTCCTCCCAAAATTGCCAACTTCAAAGATCAAAGGGAGATAAATCCACAAAGACGGGAAGAAACCAGCGCAAAAAGGATGAAACCATCAAAGACCAGAACACGTCTTTCCCTGCCAGGGACTGCAACTCCTCACCATCAGGGGAACAAAACAAGACAGAAAGTGAGTTTGACAAATTGAAAGAAGCAGGCTTCAGAAGGTAGGTAATAACAAACTTCTCTGAGTTAAAAGACCATCTTCTAACCCAATGCAAAGAAACTAAGAACCTTGAAAAACGGTTAGACGAGATGCTAATTAGAATAACTGTCTTAGAGAAGAACATAAATGACTTCATGGAGCTGAAAAACACAGCACGAGAACTTCGTGAGGCATACACAAGTTTCAACAGCTGAATCGATCAAGCAGAAGAAAGGATATCAGAGACTGAAGATCAGATCAATGAAGTAAAATGAGAAGGCAAGATTAGAGAAAAAAGTGAAAAGAAATGAACAAAGCTTCAAAGAACTATGGGATTATGTGAAAAGACACAATCTACACTTGATTGGCATGCCTCAATGTTATGGGGATAATGAATCCAAGTTGGAAAACATTCTTCAGGATATTATCCAAGAGAACTTTCCCAACCAAACAAGGCAGGCCAACATTCAAATCCAGGAAATACAGAGAATACCACAAGATATTCCTGAAGAAGAGCAACCCCAAGGCACATAATCATCAGATTCACCAGGGTAGAAATGAAGGAAAAAAATCATAAGGGTAACCAGAGAGAAAGGGTTATTTTCAGAGTCCTACCAGTCCCACCAAAATGAACCTAGCACCTCTTTTGGAATCTTGAAGTCCTCTAGCCCTCTGCATCTCATTCGCTGGGAGCTGCATTCCAGTGTTGCCTCCTCTCAGCCATCTTGGCACCTGAGCCCTGTATGTTATCTCTAATGAAGTGTCTATTCAGATGTATTGCCAGTATTTTTTCTTATGAGTTTCAAAAGTTTATATTTTCCTGGTATAAGTCCCAGAAAGTTGCAGTTTCCAAATATATGTATCTCAGTTTGTAGCTTGACTTTTCATTCTATTGAGTGTCTTTGGCTAAGCACAGTTTTTGACTTTGCTGAAGTCAAATACATCAATATTTTTGTTTTCAGATTTATGCTGTTGGTGTTATACTTAAAAAACTCTTGCTTAATCTAAGTTCACACAGGGTTTCTCCTATAATTGCTATTATAAATATATCTTATATTTTTATACTTTATATTGGAGTCTATGACCCACTTTGAGTTTTACTTTTTATTTTCTTTAGGCAGTGAGGTATGTGTCAAGGTTCATGTGGTTTTACATATGGACATCCTTTATTTCACTACCATTTCTTGAAAATTCTTCACTCTGTATTGGACTGCCTTTGTATCTTTGTTAAAAGTCATTTACTGTATTTATGTGGGCACACTGTTGACTACTGTAGCTTTTTCAAAAATTATTTTGGCTCTTCTAGATAATTTTTATCTACATATATGTTTAAAATTAACTTGTGGATATCTGAAAGAAACCCTTCTGGGATTTTGACTGATTTATTTATATTAAATCGCAGAGAACTGACATTTTAATAATATTGATTGACACTTTATATATGCAGACTACTTCTTCATGTATTTAGCTCTTCTTCTATTTCATGATTTAATTCATCAGGACTTTATTATTATTTTAACATATACAGTGTCACAACTAATTGAATATGGATTTTTACTGAGGTAAGTAGAATTTCACAGGGAGTAGTAAGAAGTAACACAAAGAGCTCCCATATACATTTTTCCCCCAGTGGCAATACTTTGTAAAACAATAGTACAAAGTCACAACCAGAATATTAAGAGTAATAAAATCGATACTTATTCACACCATCTCAGTTGTACTACTACTCAGTTTTACTGCGTGTGTCTGTAGATTTGGTTCTGTAGTTGATCACTTGTGTATGTTTGTACAATCACCATTTTTATGAAGATTCTGAAAAGTTGAATCATCACAAGGATCTCTTGTGTGACTCTTTTATAACTACATCCTCTTTGGTGCTCCCAACCCTGTTCCTCATCCCGACAACCACTTAGGTGTTCTCTATTTTAAAAATAATGTCATTGCGAAATGCCTTATAAATGGAATCATAGAGTATATATACTGTTGGGATTTTTAAAAAATCACTCAACATAATTTTCTGCAGTTTCATCCAAGTGTTGCACGTATTAGTCATATATTTCCTTTTTATTACTGAGTGATATTTCATGGTATGTATGTACCACAGTTTGTTTAACCATTTACTCAGTGAAGGATATTGGTCTGCTCTCAATTGTTAGCTCTCACAAATTAATCAAGTATGAACATTTATTTAAAAAACTTTTAGCATAATTTTCTTTTGAAAAATGCCAAAGAGTATAATTTCTGGTTATATAGAAGTTTCTTGTTTAGTTTATTAAGAAACTGTTCATTATCAACTTTTAGTTAACTTATTTTTTGCATAAGGTATAAATAATGTTTAGATTAATGTTCTTTTTTCTTTCATTCTTTTTTTTTTTTTTGGTGGATGTCTCATTACTCCAGCTCTAGCACCTATTGATGAAAAGACTTTTCTTCCATGAATGAATTGAATTTCCTTTGAAATTTTGTAAAAAATCAGAGGAGCTTATTCACGTAGGTCTATTTTTAGGTACTCTACTCTGTTCCATTGATCTACATATCTTTTTATGCATTTATCACCAGGCTTATCTACTGTCACTGTATAGTAAGACTTAATTTTCAATCTTGTCATATACTTTATTTTTCTTTGTCAAGATTGTTTCAGCTATGCTAGAGGCTACGATAAGCTTATTTATTTGTACAATAAACCAAATGATATTTTGATATAAATAGTGTTAAGCTTACAGATCACTTTGAGAAAAAGTGACATCTTTACTTTGTTGAGTCTTCCAATGTATGAACACAGTGTGTCTCTTCATTTACTAAATCTTATTTATTTCATCTATATTTGTTAATATTCAGCATATACAACTTGTACACATTTAAAATATGTATACTTGAGATATTTCATTTCTTTTGAAATATTATGAATGACATTTTTTAAAATTGTTTTTATATAATAATTTACATAAAATGCAATTAATGTTTGTTTGTAGCTTTTGTAATTTGCAGCCCTGATGAGCTCACTTATTCATTCTATCAGGTTTTTGTAGATTTCTTCAGATTTTCCATATACGAACCATGGTATCTACAGCATTATTCATTTGTTTCGAATCTTTACATGTTTCTAATTATTTTTCTTACCTTATTGTAGTGACTGTAATCACTTTACATCGTACAAGTACTATTTTGAATAATAGTGGTGAGAGCAAAAATCCTTGTATTGTTCTTGATTTGGGGAGAAACACTCAATATTTTATCATTAAGTATGTTAATAGCCGTAGGTTTCTAGGTGTTACTTACCAAATTGAAATAATTCCCTACTAATTCTAACTTGGAGAATGTTTGTTCAAAATGGATGTTGAATTTTTCAAAATGCTTTTCATGTATCAATTGATATTCTCATACAACCTTTCTTTTCTAAACAATTGGTATGGTTGATTATACTGACTGATTTTTGAATTTTGAATTAGGCTGGCATCCTTGCAATAAACTAGACTTGTTCATGCTTTATCATTCCTTTTTACATTGCTTGATTTGGTTTTCTATTACTTTTGAGGATATTTACTTCTGTGTTTATGAGATATGTTGTCCTGTAGTTTCTCTAAATTTTATTTTCATGATATTCTCTATGGTTTTGGAATCGTGATAATGCTTATCTCCTAAAATGAATTGGAAAGTGTTCCTTTTCTTACATGTTCTGAAAAAGATTTACATTTACCCAGAGAAGGATATCTAGTCTCTTCTACAGAACTACATGTACAGACACATACAAATAAGTAGTAGGTAAACTGGGAAAATGTGAATAAGATCTGTGAATTTTATTACTGTCAATAATTTTGTTGTGACTTTGAACTACAGTATATATATGGGATGTGTATATAGGAGCTCTCTGTATAATTTCTTATAGAGAATTGGTGTTAATACTGTTTTAAAAGATTTTACAATCCTGCACTGATAAAACAGAACCCTCTAGATTTCCTTTTAGAATATTCTAATTAAAATTTAAATATTTTAATGATTAAAGATACAACTGGATTAGCTATTCAATCTTGATTGAGTTTTAGCAGTTTGTGGTTTTGAGTAATCATTTTATTTCTAACTTACATAAATGCTTAAACATAAAGTTCTCTATAGTATTCTCTTGACACCCTTTTGATAGATGCAATTTGAAGTAATGTGCTTTTAAGTGAGGTATTATTGTATTTTTGTGTGTATGTCTGTATTTTATTCCAATTTATTTCTTTAGATTGGTATATTTAGACCGCTTCCATTTAAGGTAATTATTGAAATGTTAGCAGTGAAGTCTTTCATTATATAATATGCTGACTGTTTGATTCCTCTGTTTCTAGCTCCTTTGTTTCTCTTGATTTATTTATAGTGTTTTTGGGTTTATGTCTTCATATAGTTTTAGTGGTACTTATTCTGGATATTATAATTTGTGACTCATCAAAAACTGATAATACCAACTAATGAAAACCTTGCTTCCATTTAGGTCCCTTTTGGTTCAATTTACATCTCTAATTCCATTAAACTTAACTTTCTCACTTTTAAATAATATTGTCTAGAGTATTAGATGGTGGCATAATTTTTGTTTAAATCATCAAATGTGATTTAAAATATTAAGAGAAAGATAACCTATTTTATACACTCACATTTCTGCTTTTACCATTGTATTTCTTTTCTGATGCTCTAAGAGTTTTCCTATTATTATGTCCTGTCTTTGTGAAGAACTTCCTTGAGCTAATCCTTAAGAGTAGATTTGCTAACTATACATATTTAAGTTTTTCATCTTATGTGAATCTCTATTTTACTGTTATTCATAAAAGAGAGTTTTTGCAGATGTAGGATTCACAATTGACAAGTTTTTTTAATTCTTGAAGAAAAATAGTGCCTCTTCTGGACTCCATGATTTTGGATAGGCAAACCATAGTCATTTGATTAAGGGGTCCTCTGTAGGTAATGCATTGTTTCTCCCTGGATATTGTCAAGATTTTAAATTTGCATTTAGTCTTCAAAGGCTTAATTATTATATGGCTTGGCATGGATTTCTTAGAATTTATCTTATTTGACATTCCAGTTCTTGAATCTGTAGGTTTGTATCTTTGGTCAAATTTGGGAAATTTTCAACTTTTATTTCTTTGACTATGCTTTCATCCCTACTCTCTCCTTGTCTTTGGAGAATCTGATAATATACATACCAAATGCCAAATATTTAGATACAATCCCCAAAATCCCTTAGACTCTGTTGATAATTTTTCCGTCTATTTTGTCTCTGTTAGTCTGTAATTTCTATCTTGCTCTTTCATGTAACTTCTATTTCTTTGCTGACATTTAGTTTTTTATACTCTGAAGAAAATTTTTAATTTACTGTTGCAGGTTTTTTTTCATTTTAGCAGGCATGATTCTGTTTAGATTTAGCACAGAGGTACAGGCATACATGTGTGGTCTGTGGTTCTAATAGAATGTTAATGTTTAGAGCCATTTCAGTGATATTGTGGCCTTCTTTGTTTTACTGAGGCTCCTACCCATCCCTGCTTGTGCTGCCTGACTCTGCAAAAGGAGTTTCTATAGGATGGGCTGTCAAGTGTCTCCATGAAAGGCAGAATGGTCTCAGCCTGGCTGGAATGGTGAGGTTCTTGTTTTAACAGGTTTCTGTGTAGTGTCCCTTCACCACCCCGGCAGCAGTTATCAGGGCAGGGGCTTCTTAGTCTCACAAAGACACAAAGAAGTTTCCCTGGTTGTCCTGCTTCTGATCTCTGTGGGATCTCTTTGTCGATGCCCTTCATCTCTCCAATGACTCTAAGCAGGGAAGGGAGTCTTAGGCTCACATGGATAAAGAGACTTCCTGGGCCAAGTTGCTTATTGTGTCCAGGTCCCCTTTGCTGGTACTGTCCAATCACCCAGTGTCCCTGGAGATCCAGAGGAGTCACAGGGCAGTGGAACCAAAGAGACTGCCTGGGCCAGGAGCTTGTTTTACCAGGGTCCCTCTTGCTGGTGTTCCTGATCAGCTTCAGCATCTTTCCTTAGGTAGCAGAGTCTTTGACAAACTAGGGAGAAAGTGCTTCCCGTGGCTGCTTATTATTAGTGGGGTTCATTAACTTGCTTCATTTGTAGTGTGACATTTGCCTGGTGTTTTCAAATGGACTCTTGTACATTCTGGGTGAGAAATTAGTCTCTTCGGGCTGCCTTTTTTTGGTAGGTTGGGGCAGAAAACTACACATCTGGGTCACCTTCCCCAGGCAATGTCTTTGTATAGTCTTGGCATTAGGGTAATTCTAGTCTCATTAAATGAGTTGAAAATAGTCCTTGCCTCTCCCAATTTCTGGAAAAGATTTGTAGAATTAACATTATTTTATTCTCAAATGTTTGCTAGACATTTAAGACCAGATATTTCAGCTATTAATAGTATTTTCTTATGGGATTATTCAGGTTATGTATTTCAACCTGAATGAGGTTTGAGAATTTGTTTGCTTCAAAAAAATTAGTTCATTTTATTTAATTGTCAAAATGATGGCATTTGATGTTTTGATATATTATCTTGTTATACTCGATGTCTGTGAGGTAAGTGAGCCTTCCCTCTCTCATTACTGTTTTCGGTAGTCTGATTTTTTTTTTTTGTATTTATATTTCCTTTGTATTGGTCAGAATTGCTGAAAGACTTGTCAATATTATTTTTTATTTTTCAAGGAATGAACCAACTTTGTGTTTTCTTGCTATCCTATAGTAGTTTTTTTCAATGTAATTGAGTATGTTTTCTGATTTTTTTTTTAATTAATAGAACATTAGTTTTATATAAATTAATACATTACACAGACAATTTTTATATAACCTCTGTAAACAATGTTTCTGCTACTGTTGTCTTTCATGGGATAAATTTGCTACAATTGATAAACTAATATTGATGCATTATTATTAAGGGAAATTGATAGTTTGCATTAAGGTTCACTTTTTGTGTTGTATAATTCTATGGGTTTTAACAAATGCATAATGTCATGTACCTACCATTACAGTAGAATAGTTATCACACCCTAAAGTTACTTGTGCTTCAACTATTCATCATTTACTTCACAACTCCCCCTGCAGCCTTCAGCAAATACTGACCTATTTAGCATCATTGTGATTTTCATATTTTCCAGAATTTTAGATATTTGGAATCCTACCACATGTATCTTTTTCAGACTGGTTTATTTCACCTACAGTAGCCGTTTAAGTTTCCTCTATGTCATTTTATAGCTCAATAGCTCATTTCTTTTTGTTGCTGATAATATTATATTGTATGAATATACTACGGTTTTCAAAATCAATTTGCCTATTGAACATCTTGATTTCTTCCAATTTTGGGCATTTATGAATGAATCGTCTATAAAAATTCATGTGCAGATTTTTGTATGGATATAAGTTGTCAACTCACCTGGGTAAATACTTAGGGACGTGATAGATTATCAGGTAAGACAATTTTAGTTTTGTGAGAAAATGCCTAGAATGTCATCTAAAGTGGCTGTACCACTTTGTATTCCCAACAGCAATGATTAAGAATTCCTGTTCTTCCCTATCTTTGTCAGCTTTTGTTATTTTCAGCTTTGTTGAATTTTTGCTATTTTAATATGGTTTATCATTGTTTTGATTTGACATTTCTTAATGACATAGGATGTTGAGCGTTTTTACATGCTTATTTGCCACCTGTTTATATTCTGTGGTAAGGTTTCCACTAAGATCTTTTGTCCATTTATGAACTAGATTGCTTGTTTTCTCATTGTTGCCTTTTTTTTTTAAGATATTTTGAACACAAGTCCTTTATCAGCTGTGAATTTTACAAATATTTCCTCCTAGTCTGTGGCTTGTCTTTTTGTTCTCTAGACAGTGTCTTTCACAGAGCACAAATTTTTAATTTTAAACTAGGACAAAATTATTTTTTTCTTTCATAGGTCATATTTTGATGTTACATCTAAAAACTCATTTACAAACCTAAGATCACATAGATTTTCTTCTATATTATCTTCTAGAAATGTTACAGGTTTGTGTTCTAAGTTTAGGTCAGTGACACATTTTGAGTTAATTTTTGTGAAAGGCATATAATCTGTGTCTAGATTGACTTTTCTTGATGAGAAAGTCCGGTTATTCCAATAGCATCTGTTGAAATAACTATCATTTGTCCTTTGAAGTGCCTTTACCCTTTGTCAGTAATTAGATGAGCTTGTATAGGCTGATATCTGGAGTCTGTATTCTGTGCTGTTCCATTGGTCTATTTGTCTGTTTTTTTCACTGTCAATACTATACTTTATTATTTTCTTATTTGTGCCACCATTGTGTTTAACCTTTTCTTCTTTCTCTTAATGTAAGGTGAAATATTATTTATTTCCTATCTTTCCTCTTTAATATAATAACTATATTATAAATGTTGCATTAAGAATTTTTTAGATGCATCCCACAAATTTTGATGCTGTATATTTTTTTATTGTGATAAAAATATTTTCAAACCTTACTTGGGACACTCTGATTTATGAGATTTTAAGATGTATGTGCAGCTTAGTTTCTCAATAATTGGGGATTTTTCAGTTATATTTCTGCTACTTATTTCTAGTTCTATCATAGTCACAAAACATATTATAGTTACAAAACATACTTTGTGGCTATAATGGAATTTGAAATAACTAGCATAAAAGTATCTGCTTTAGAAAATATTAGCAGACATGGTAGCTTATGCCTATAATCCCTGCACTTTGGGAGGCCAAGGTGGGAGGATCACTTGAGGCCAGGAATTTGAGACCAGCCTAGGCAACATAGTGAGATCCCATAGGTACAAAAAAGATAGAAAAAAAAACATTAGCCAGGTATAAGCCTGTGCACCTGGACGATTGCTTGAGCACAGGAGTTCAAGGTTACAGTGAGCTCTGACTGTACCACTACATTGTGCCTGGGTAACAGGAGACCCTGTCCCTGAAAAACAAATGCTAAGGCTTTTTTAAAAAATAGCCATAATATGGTCTATCTTAGTGAATCTTTCATGTGCATTTGAGAAAAATGTGTTTCCTGCTTTTGTTGGGTAGTATCTTCCATAAATGTCAGTAAGATGATGAAAGTTGAGTGCCTTTCAGAACTTCTGCATCCTCATTTATCTTTAAATATTTATTATGTTAATTCACAAGAGAAGATGATGTGATGAGTATTCTGTTGATTTATCGGGGTATGTAATATCTTTTTTTTTTTTTTTTTGAGATGGTGTCTCACTCTGTTGACCAGGCTGGAGTGCAGTGGCACAATCTCAGCTCATTGCAACTTCTGCCTCCTGGTTTCAAGTGATTCTCCTTTCTCAGCCTCCCAGTAGTTGGGATTACAGGCAATTCTCTTGTCTCAGCCTCCCAAATAGCTGGTATTACAGGTGTGCACCACCATGCCAGGCTGGTCTCCAACTCCTGACCTCAGGTGATCCTCCTGCCTCAGCCTCCCAAAGTGCTGGGATTACAGGTGTGGGCAACCGCATTCAGCCCTATTTTGTCTTTTATCCTTAAGTCTCAGCCAATGTCTTCTACATTGGCACAGAGTACATTTTTATTCAATGCACTTTGTATAAAAAATGTCTTAACTTATGCATAGTTTACTTTGGAAAACTATACAAATGACCACAGAGATCCTGACTGGCAAAGATGTACTTTTATCCAATGACTTTATGGTTTTATAAACGGATGTGAAAATAATTGGACAAAGTGGTAAATTAGAAATTTACCTCAAACATTTTTTAGAAATACAATAAAATCAAGTTTCATCATACAATATATTTTGCAAGTTATTGTAACCACACAATCATTATTAAATTACTTAAGCTTCTCCAGAAAACTCAGAGGACCATCTGAATTTTCATCTGGAATGAAGGAATAAATGTCTCACTAAATGCATTTGTATCTTAAGGAGGCAATGAAATGCATATTTTTTTCTCTACAATTATGCTACCTGTATCTTGCTTATCCAAATTACACAAATATATTTTAATGCATATTTATTTTTGTTCTTTAGTGGATGTACTGAATTGCACGGTATAAAATAGAAAGCAAATGTAGAATATTAGCGCTGATTAGAATGTACTCAACAATTTGTTCGTCCCCTTCAATGTGGCTATGTAGAGAGACATTATAATTACAAAATCTATGTTTCAGTAGAGTAGTTACCTAAAGGTTGTATTAATAGTAACCAGGTTCTCAACAGCTAATGCAGTAAATGTCCTCTCTTTCATGTTGCCACTGGGAGATTGTATCTGGACTTTAGGCATTTGAATGCTGTAAGAAGTCACATTTGTTAATACCTGAATCAGCAGTGGGCTTTAACAGAACCACACGAAAAATTGCTTTAATTTTCCATCTTAAACATTAGTAGAGGTCAAGTCAGCTGGTAATATTCCACAGACTAATATATTTTGCAGTCAACTCATTATTAGAAGTGTCTCATTTAAGATTCTTAGAGTAGCTTGGCTTTTTTTCTAGGCTGTTACTCCTTGCTGTTTCACTGCTTTTAATTATTCCTCCTGCTGCATGTATTGAAATGGAATGCCTCAAGGATACTGTGATGGCAACACTGAGAAACATTGTTTTCTATATTTTGGGAAGGATATTGTAGACCACTAGGCAAAATAGAAAGGTGGATTTAATTTGCATCAAATAAATATATTAAAGTTAAATGAATCAAAGATGCAAATACATTATTAACATCCAGCCAAGAATGCTTAGGAATTGTTTTACTTTTAAGTATTCAATCCATCACCTCTACAGAAAGAAGCATGGCAGTCGCTTCTCCAGCAGGGCATGTGTCCTGTCAAAACATTGTTATTTTGCATACAAGGTCAGAATGTAAAACACATGTCAAGGCCATTGCTTCCTGCTCCTCTGTGTAGTATAGCAAGTAGTAAGCATAATATTTTCCTGATTCATCTTCCTTAGACAAAAATAAATACTTGGTTTCTATGATTTAAGCAAAGGGAAAATGAGAAAGAAAGATATTGCTTTAAAGGGATGCTTTTTTAAAAAATAATTAAATAAAAATTTCCCTTATAAAATTCAATGGGTCATTGATTTTTTTACATTAGAAACCCCAAAAAATTTCCATGAACTGAATATTTAGTACATTTGAAAATTATAGAGTTTTTCTGCAAGAATTATATGCACAGGCTTAAAGATCAAGTCCTGTTTCTAAAAAACCACATTAGATAATTTAAATTACCAATTCTGCAACAAACAAAAATCATGGAGTTAGCAACACTATTTAGATTTATACATAATCTATAGGATAAATCCAACCAATTAACATTTCCATTATCAGTAGTGATTTTCCAAGATTAATACCAGTATTTGCTAATCTTTTCAAGCTCGCTACTAAGGTAAGACATTTATTTCAGTAATTTGATTTTTTTTGCAATCCTATAAACTGAAGTTTGAGTGAACCTTTTAGATTATATTTGGAGACATATTTTGAAAGAAGCCTTCATACTTACATTATTTGGGATTTCTTGTTTTGAATAGCAAGAAAATCATGTTTTCTATGACTCATAGAATTGTGCCTCCATATCCATGGTTCTGCATTTGTAGATTCAGCCAATCATAGATTGAAAATATCTGTTAAATAAAGTGCATTTGTACTTAATATGTACAGGCATTTTTCTTGTCATTATTTCATAAACAATGCAGTATAACAACTGTGTATTTTGCATTTATGTTTTATAGGAAATCAAGATTATTTAAAGCATATGGGAGGATGTGTGTAGGTTTTATTCAGACTGTCATTTTATATCAATGACTTGGCTATCCACAGATTTGATATCCAAGTGATATACTGGAACCAATTTTCCATGGATACTAAGGGATGACAGCAATTATATTTCTTCAATATACAAACACATTCTATTTTTAAATTTTTAATTCAAACTGATTATTGCAAATCAATTGCCTACAGATACATCACTAGTAACTACAAATGGGATGGGGCTTATCTTTCATATCAGAGAATATATGAATCATTAATAAATATTTTCTTACATAATTCGTTGGCAGACTTCATTAGCTAACTACTGTGTCAAGCTACCAAGGTACCGAAAACCAACTTAATTTTACATGTACTTATTGTAGTCTAACATCTATTGATTTTTGCTCATTCACTCATTCATTATAAAATTATTTTGCAAATAAATTAATGAATCTTTTCTTTAATTTTTTTCTTCTCAAAATCTTCCATATCCTTTAATATTGATATTAGAGAAAAACAAAATGAAAATAGATGATGAACAGCATATGACCTGAAGCTAAATAATCTAATGCTGAATTTGCAGGTCTTAACAGCAAAATTTCAATTTACAAAGATTAGAGGGAGCTTAAAATGTTTTTGAAAATCATAGATTTCTTCCATAAAGATAATTGAACATAAAATTTAGAAGAGCAGGAAAAAGTTTATGAAGTAAAATCACCATTTAACAAAATAAAAAGACAACAAAACAGGAAAAAATTCTACAGACTAGATGTGGGATAAAGACATTATGGTGAAGAGGCAGAATATAATATGGATATTAAACATGTATTACAAATAATGAAATAGCTATAACCATTAAACATTAGAAATACATTTGCTCTTACTATTAATAAAACAGCGGACATTAAAATCACAGTAATAAGCCATTTTACCTGTGAGACTGGAAAATATAAATAGAAATGTCAATACTCATTTAGGAAATGGAGGATGAGGGAATGAACAATCTGTATAATTTAGATTGTAACTTAGGAAATCTTTATGTCATATAAATTTATGGTATTCTATCAAAAGCTTTTAAATTGCCTTCATTATCAACCCAAATGCCGATCAATGATAGACTGGATAAATAAAATTGGATATATACCATAGAATACTATACAGCCATAAAAAGAAATGAGATCATGTCCTTTGCAGAGATATGGATGGAGCTGGAAGCTGTTATCCTCATCAAACTAATGCAGGAACAGAAAACCAAACACTGCATGTTGAATAATGAGAACACATGAACACAGGGAGGGGAAAAACAACACACACTGAGGTCTGTTAGGAGGTAGGATCAGGGGAGGGAGAGCATGAGGAAAAATAGCTATGCATGCTGGGCTTAATACCTAGGTGGTGGGTTGGCAGCAAACCACCATGGCGCAAGTTTACTGATCTAACAAACTTGCACATCCTGAACATGTACCCACGAACTTAAAATAAAATAATAATAATAATAAAATAATAATTAAAAAATACGTTTAATATACAAATAAAAATGGAGGAAAACATAAAGAAAGCTGAATACAGAGCTAATTTGCAAGTAGGGAAGGTAGGATAAAGAGTTGTTAGTAATAGTTGAAATTTATTTTTAAATAAACATTTTATAACTTGGTATTTGTGTAGCTGAAAGATTGTGTAGCTGAAAATATATGTTATACCATATATTTTCCTAAAATATACAAACCGTTACAGTAAATAGTAACGTTAAATAACTCCAGGTGATAATTTTAATTAGTTCTTAATTAATAGGGAAATTATAATTGACTAAAGCTATACTAAAGATGCCTAGGCACATACAACCATAGATAAGCATCACTACTGAATAAAATAAAATAAAATGCCTTCATTTACCTCCAGTGTTCATAGGTTGTTTGTGATATCACTTTTGTAATCAGAAAATGCTATATAATAATGTTCGCGAATTTTTATTAAATAATGAGATATCACTTGTAAAATAATTTTTCTGCTATGCTGATAGAACCAAAGGTTTATACTAATGAATTCCTTCTGTCTCTTTCTATTCCCAACTATGATCACAGCTGTCACTAGCATTAACATTGTGTATATCATCACTTTCCTGCTCTAAAAAAAATAGATAATGGAAACATAAAGGACCAATTATGGCTTATTATCGTTTGAATGCCAAGTTACTTTTTTCCTGGTTATGAGATGGGAATAATACTCACACATATGCATTAACGTAATATATGTGGTCTTTATAATCTTTTAATACAAATTGTATCTCAAATTTCTCTTACATGCTCAGTGTGGCAGAGACAGCTGTTGGTTGTGTAATATTCATTTTCCCTTTCTTTAATAATGGTAAAGTCCTAACATTTCCTGGACATATGGACATCCTGAATAAAAACTGAACACCCTGATAGCTTTCCTCTGAAGATTCCAGGTTGGATTTAGATTCCAACAACTAGATCTACTGCCATGAGTTTTGTAAGACACGGGGGACCAAGGGATTGCATTTGTTTCTTGTGTCATGACTGGTTTGAGCTTTAAAGTTTGTCTGTGGCCATAGAGTGGAATTCTTGTTAGCTAGTCAGCAGCATTATAAGCATAAAAGAGAAAAAATCAAAGTAATCCCATCCTTCCTTTTTATTTAAGCCTAATGTCCTGAAATAGACCTGGAGTCAATATTCTTGGTTTCAGTGAGGCTTCCAGATTCCCTACTGTCTTAGCCAGTTTGTGCTGCAATAACAGAATTCCAGAGACAAGGTGGTTAATAAAACAAACATTTTTTCTCATAGTGCTGGAGGCCAGGAAGTCCAAGATCAAGGCAGATCTGTGTCTGGTTAGGGTTCTCTTCTTGATTTGCTGACAGCCATCTCTTCCTTGTCTCTTCACATCTTCTATGATTTGTGTGATGGTGTCCCCTTGAAAATCATGTTGAAACTTAATCTTCTTAATCTTCATTGCAACTAGGTGCACCTTTGGGAGGTGACTACTTCACGAGAGCTCTACTCTCATGAATGGAATTAGAGCCCTTATATAATGGCTGCAGTTTAAGGGGAGTTCTTTCTTGCCCTTCCATCTCTTTCACTTTATGAAGACACAGGATATCTACCCTCCATAAGACAACGCAACAAGGTGCCATCTTGGGAGCACAGAGTAACGCTCACCAGACACCAATACGGTCAGCTTCTTGATCTTGTACTTTCTAACCTCCAGAAACAAGAGAAATAGATTTCCATTATTTATAAATTACCCATTCTCAAATATTTTGTCATAGCAGCACAAAGGTACTAACAGAACTTGACTCGGAAGAGGAAAAAGAGGAGATAGAAAAAGAGAGAGAGAGGAAGAGAGAATTAAGCTATCCTATCCCTTCCTGCACTAATTTCATCATAAAGTCTCCACACTAATGATATAGTCTTGCATTTTAATACCATATTTTTACTGGACCTTTTCCATGTTTAGATATGTTTACATATGCAAATAATTATATTGTGTTGCAATCACTGACAGAATTCAGTACAGTAACCCACTGTACAGATTTTTAACCTAGGAGCAATAGCCTCTACCATATGTAGGCTTTACCAGCTAGGTTTGTGACAGTGCCTTATAATGTGTATATAATGACAAAATCACCTAGCAATGCATTTCTCAGAACATATCCCCATTAATATTAGATTCTTACGTATTTTTCAATTAAAAATTAGAAATATAAAAATAAATCCTTCTTAACTCACCAAAGTCTAAATGAAATAAGAACTTTTTCTTTCCGTGTAAAAAGACTATAAATTATTTTAAGTGCTATTACCTCCTTCCTAAATTACTTGCCATTTTTTTTTTTTTGCTGTGTATTTTGATTCTACATAGTTCTAAATCTCTCAAAGCATTATTGTTGTCACTGTTCTTGCTGTTGTTGGATTGTTGGTTTTTGCAGTCAATATTTGTAAAGTCACTCTCTTTCTTTACCCTGAAAATGCCTTTACTTCACCTTTCTTCTTGCAAGATATTTATGACAGCTACAGAATTCATGGTTGACAATGGTTTGTTTTTAGTTCCTCAAGATACCACTTCATTGTCTTTAGCATGTTTTTTTAAATTAAGTACATTATCATCCTAATTTCAGTCCCATTGCAAGTAATAACTGTGTTTGTTAGATTTCCTAATTCTTTCTCTTTAATTTTGGTTTCAAGTTGTTTTTCTATGATAGATCTAAGAGTAGTTTTCTTTGCATTTATCCTAATTTGGGTTCTCATGCATTTGAATTTCAGCAATTTTCTCTTCAAACATTACTTCTTCATTCACACACTTTGTTTCTCTCTATACTTAAGTAAGATATTTCATCTGACTTGTCTTTCAGATTATTTATTCATTGTCTTTTCAGATGTCTTGTTTATTATAAAATTTATTCATTGGACTTTTAACTTCAATTATAATATTTTTCTCCATGATCAAAAATGTTGACTTTACTCAAAATATCTTTAATTATTGTATATGTAAGCCTACTGATTAAATTTTTAGAGTCAGCAGTGTTTCTATGTTGCTTTAAAAAACTAATTTACACTTAACAGAAAGGCGTTGATCATCTTTGAAGTTTCATTTTGACTATTTAATTATCTACTCAGTGTGGAATGTGCTTATTTTGCATATGATGTGAAGTAGGGGATTTATTTCATTTTTATATAGATAATTATATTTTAGCTCCATTTATTGTAAAACTCTTCCTTCTGTCTCTGATATGGCTTGCCAGTTCTACTATGCATCAGCATTTCTTCCATAGAGATAGGGTTCACTAGTCTATTCTCAGTAATTTAGTCTACCACATTTCAAAGAAAACCAGTATCAACTATTATGAACAGCTCTTAAGTGAAGTGTGACTATGTATCCCAAAGACTCCATCTCTAATATCATCACATTGGGGATTAGAATTGCAGTTTATGAAATTGTTGGGGGGGGGAGCAGTCCATAGAACCTACCTTTTAAATTTTATATATCTGCTATTTTAAATCTCTTCTTACCTAAAATAGGCTGTGTTGTCTCATCTTCGAATGTAATTTTTTTTAAATTACATTGAGCTTTAGAAATGTCCTAGGTTAGTGGTAATCAACTTTTTTAAAACAATCATTTTAAAAGCAATATTATCTTGAAACAAATTAAATAGATAATATAACCTACAAATATAATTTTGTTAATGACCAACATAATGTCCTGAATATAAAGCATATGCAATATAAAATTAATTTATAATAAATATAAAATTGTCAAATAAAGATAAACTTAGGCATCTCTATATAGGAATCACTGCCAGTAAAACACCAGAAACCTACAGTGATACAAGTATGTTGTATTAATTACTTAAGTGCTAAATGTTGCATTGCCTTTAGTGATTTAGTCTTTCTTTAATGTTGAGTCCTTTTGTTAAAAGTGAAAATTTCAAAATTATAGTTTCCTTTTGATTTACAAGTTAGTTGCCTTCCTGGAAAGTTCAAACTATGTAAAATTTAAATCATGTAAAATTATCTGAATTCACATGTGCAATGCTAAATATGTAAGCTCAGGTAATTATAGGTCAATTTTTATTTACCTGAACATACAACAAGACATTTACACACCCCATGGAAGATGCCACAATTCTTTATGTGCAAAATATTTTCACCCCAGATTGCCAGTGAATAAATGCCATTACTATCCTTCCATTTACATTAAAACAATGCCCATACATTTTTAAAATTTTGTCTAGCAGGTGATTCTACACACACAACCTACCTCAAGAACTACTTCTCAAGATTCTTACACCTGCTCTTTCTTTATTCTGAATATCACTCACTCACATCTCTAAAGGACAAACTACAGTGTAGTCATCAAGGTCCAAATAAAATGCTCTCCTTCTTGTGAAGGCATCATTTAAGCTCTGAAAGTAAAATGAATCCCTCCTATCATGTTCTGTAAAACTGCATGCATCCTGGTAACATATTCCATTGCAATGCAGACATTTATTCATGTGTTTCTTTTTCTTTTTTCTTTTCTTTTTTTTTTGATGTATCTTCATTGCTTTCAAAGGCAGACTTCTCAAAGATCTGTAATAGTATCAGATTCACCTTTCAGACCTCTGCATCTTAAATACCTAACTACACTTTGAGCATATGTTATTTGCTGAATAAATGAATCAGCATTTTATACATTTTTCACTCCTGTTTTCTTCCTGCTTCTTTCTTTCCATTGTAAGTAACTATAGTTTTCCTATACATATATATATATATATATGTGTGTACACACACACACAAATCTAATTTCTATAATTCATTATTTAAAACTACTAAGTGAAAACAACTTGCACAAACAATTCTTTTAAGTGATTCTCCTGCCTCAGCCTACAGAGTAGCTTGGATTATAGGTGCCTGCCACCATGCTCAGCTAATTTTTGTATTTTTGCTAGAGGTGGGGTTTCACCATGTTGGCCAGGCTGGTCTTAAACTCCTGACCTCAGGTGATCTGCCTTCCTTGGCCTCCAAAAGTGCTGGGATTACAGGAGTGGACCACTGTGCCCGGCCTAGTTTATTTTTTGTATGTGGAAAAGGTTAGTTGATTATAGTAGTGTTCTGCATTAGCTGCAACCAGCAAGGCTTTATTTAAAAAAAAAATCACCTAGAGTAGTCTGTAAAAACTTTAACCAGGAAACTTAATTCAGTTGTCCAAATACAGGAAAGAATAAATTTAATTCACATTAACATAATTGCCTTTTATTATGTATTAATGACTTTAAAATCCTAACATATAAAATAGCTGGCATTTACACTAAAAGGAATGCATCTTTCAATATTGTTCTCATATTAAATATGTTAATTAATAAGAAATAGCTGGGAAGAAGTATATGAAGGACTAGGATGAAATTTATCTGAATCATATTTCATCCTGAAAGCTCTCAGACCTCATAAATCACAATTTTAAGAAAGGAGAGCTCTACTGATAGTACTGTAATTCTTTATAAGTAATTTTTAAATTTTGTTCCTTATGATCACTTTTGTTAAGCTCTTAAAAATGCATCAAGCAGAAATATAGAAAAAATATATTTATTATCCTGTATCCACCATGTATTCACCAGTAGCAAAAAGGATAATTGCAGTTTCCCTAGAAATTTAAGACATCATAATGGCCTGCAACCACTTAGAATTTTGTCTAAGAGTTTTAGAAAATGTATATCTTTGCAGTTTGTGTTGAGTGAGTGTTGTAAAGCAGAATTAATACTGCAGTTTGAGTTAAATATATGTATTGTATTTTAAGTCTTTCTTAGCCACTTATTAAGTGTGTGGCAAATAAGTAAAATTCTTGGAAAGTTGGTTTTGTCATAAAATAAAAGAGAAATAATAAAATATAATCTAGAAGAGAATAGTGTTGAATATGTGTGATAATCATACCAAATGTAAAATGTATACTCAATTTTTGCTAAAGTGTGAGGATCACAATCATTTTGAATCTACTAACCTATATCTGGTTCCATCTTAACATATTTATGGCTCAAAGAAGTTTAAAAGTGACAACTCACAACTGGGAGTTAAGTTCCTAAGGTGGATTAATTGGATTTCTTCAATATTAACATTTTGTGATTCACTAATCCTATCAGTATGCCCCTTGGCTTAATTTTCAAAGGCTATTTGAATCTTCCTTTATTGGAAAGGTTAACTGATCTGATGCTGAAAATTTCTAGGCCTTAACTTGACATTTTAACTAAAGTCTCTAACCTCCACGGTAGTGTGATGTAATGATGTAACGGGACAGCAGTAGTCTAGACCTCAGCCGACCTTGGCTCTAACCACTGCTATGCTGCTTTCCAGCGCTGGGGCTAAGGATGAGTCATTGGGGCTTTATGGAATTTAATATCATTTTATGTAAAATGTAATACAAATCTTCCCTTGTCTCAATTTTTTAATATTTTACTTATGTATATGTTTATATTTTATATTTATAGAAGTATATGCCTAAAATTATAATTTAATTATATATTACTATTATTTGGAATTATGAATATGAAATACCAAATGACAGAGAATATTACTTTCTTTAGAAAAATATATCGACAGGTATGCCTCAATGAAAACAATGTTTCATTGGTAAAAAGAATAAACAACAACAGCTAATAACAAAAAATCAAAACCTAAACTCCACAAATTTACTGTGACTGAAACAAATAATAGTGAGTGATAGCTCTTGAAAGTTTTCAAAAAGATATTTAAATCACACTCAGTGGAGTTATAGCTAGAACACTGTATTTTTAACTCACTCATCCTTGATATAAAAATATTCTATTTAGTCAACTTACATTTTTGTCTTTCCTTTTTATCTGTAATAAATTGATATGTATTTGTAAAATACTTTATGTAGAAAAGTACAATTTTGAAGTTAGAATACTGTTGATTATGTATTATATGTATTATGAGCATAATAAAAGTGCCATATAGAACAAAATAAAACAATTTAAGTCAGCCATGTCCCCAGGTCTCTTGTAATGGAATACACTGAATTTTAAAATTTTTAATAAAAGCCTTTCTGACTTGTGTGAGATGATATCTCATTATGGTTTTGATCTACATTTCTCCAATAATCATGACATGGAACCTTTTTTACATATACTTTTCGGTCACATGTATGTCTTCTTTTGAAAAGTATCAGTGCAGAGTAAAAAGAAATGCTTAGACAGTGTTGATGGGAATGTAAATTAGTTGAACCATTGTGGAAAGCAGTGTGACAATTCCTCAAAGAGCTGAAAACAGAACTACTATGTGACCCAGCAATCCCATTTCTAGGTATATATCCAAAGGAATATAAACTTTATACCATAAAGACAAATTCACATGAATGTTCATTGCAGCACTATTCACTATAGCAAAGACATGGAAACAACCTAAATGCCCATCATTGGTAGAGTGGATAAAGAAAAGGAGGGACACACACACCATGGAATACTATGTGGCTATAAACAAAGCCCAAGATCATGTCCTTTGCAGGGACATGGATGGAGGTGGAGGCTATGATTCTTAGCAAACTAACCCAGGAACAGAAAACCAAATACTGCATGCTCTTACTTGTAAGTGGGAGCTAAATGATGAGAACACATGGATACATAGAGGGGAGCAACACCCACTGGACCTATCTGAGGGTACAGGTTGGGAGGAAGGAGAGGGTTAGAAAAAATAACTAATGAGTTCTTGTGGGGGTTCACTCAGGATGCAAGGAGAGATTGTAAAATTACAGAATATAGTCACAAACCTTCTTGAGAGGCCAAGAAGTTCACATAGTTTCAGTAGAAGTTTTGGCTGAAGACAGCCTAATCCCCTTTACCTTTAATTGATAAAGAAAAGCAAGTAACTAGGGAATGGAAGGGAGTTTATCTGAATAACTTGGTTACTCACATGGTCCTAAAACTAACCTCTCTTGGGGGTGGGGGGAGGGCAATCTGATTTATCACCCACAAATGGTGTTTGTTTTAGGCCTTGGAACCTAGACTTTAATCATTATCCATAACTGTGTTGACTCAGAGCCTCTGTTATTAAATCTATACTGCACAAATGCCTAGAGTGCCAGCTGGCTGGGGCTGTGGCTGCTGTCTCTCTCAGGAGTGTCGTTGAGCAGCCACAGACACCCTTAGCCCCCTCTTTCACTGGAGATTTGTGTTTGAGTGAATTTGTTCATCTGCCACTGGGTCAGGGTCAGTGGGTCAGACCCCAACATGTTCTAGGCTTGTTACATGTGGGAGGAAGTTATGTGTACAACAAACCCCACAACACATGTTTTTCTAAATAATAAACTGGCACATGTACTCCTGAACTTAAAATAAAATTAAACATATGTCTATGTATTTTTTAATACTGACCTCCAGTTCTCTAACATGTGTATGAGTATTTTAAATTGTTTCACTTACCTTGTGATTGCCCAAGTGTTCACAGCTGCCCGTTTCCCCTTTAGTCAAGTAACTTTAGTCAAGCTACTCTCCTTCTCAAAGTTCAAAGTTCATTGGAATCTGACTTACCACAAAGCCTGAGTGAGCACTAAGATGCAGAAAATGCTTCCTCTACAGCGTAGTTTGAAATAAACTGCAGAAAGACACATTTTCTGTCAAACTGTGCTAATCATAATTTTCACTCACTTCTTGCTTCCTGAACTTCTCTTTATCAGTTGCTGCTAAGTTCTACTCACTCCTCTTTATCAAATAGTTATACCATCACATATTATAATTTATAAGGAAATTTAGTAGTGCTAAATAAACTTTTGTTTTAGAAAGAAAATCCTCGGTTAAATGTATTTAGACTTGGTTTCACACTTGTTAAAGCCTGTTGATGGTATCACTTTCATGTATGTGTTAGGGGATGAGGATCTTCTTGACATAAGTTGTTCTTTTTTAGAAAATTTCACTTTAAAAAAAAATTTAAAGTTTGACCCTTGCATATATTTACTGTCCCTCCTTGGCAACTGACTTTCAGAAAACTCTTATGTAGAATTATTTAAATGTCACAATTTTTTACTACACATTCTCACATCTAACACAATGAGAAAATTTGACAATTCAGTGTGGGGTGAAAAACTGAGGAGATAAAATCAATAGTAAAGAAGAGGAGTGGATACTTTTCTTGTATGTTTCACAACTAAATCTGGACTTAAGGACAGCTTGATACACTGGATTTATTATCTGAACCTTATCTTATTGCATTAGGTAGTAAAAAGGCCAGTTGTAGAACAAAAAATCAGTAAATATGTCACAGAGCACAAAGTTTAATGTGAAAGTGGTCTATTTTTGTGCTTTTTTGTTTGTTTGTTTGTTTGCTATTCAGCACGTCTCTGTTTGAATAAAATGTTTCAATAAAGTTTCTGTGCAACAGAGGGTAATAAGGAGAAAATGACCTTGAGGTTTATGCTGCTTTTAAAACAACTACTTGGCAAATCATTGCAGACATGAATGTCAGCTTAAGATAGATGTTTATAGGAAAACTATGAAATGCAATATATGAATGGGAAACTTCATCTTCTGACCATGTATGGCAAATTTTAGACCTAAAAGCGCTCTTGATTCTCTCATACTGATAAGCATACAACAGCTTTCATAAGAATTAGTAGATGAGTCTGTTAAAAGAACTAGTTTAAAGCTCCCATTTTCAAATAAGTTCTGTTTTCTACAAATATCATATCCTAAGTCTAAATTTTTATGAAAGAGATTAGTACTCTAAAAATTTATATATATTTCACTTTTTATATACAATGACATTTTACAATGTGCCTTAAACCTCAGCCTTTCTAAACAGCATATCTCCTTCAAATGCAAAACTTTTCATCACATAATATTTTCATTTTTAAGCCAGTATTTTTGAAAATTAAGAATGGTGATTTCTGTCTAAAATAATAACACTTGCTTGTTGATCATAGTTTTAATCTCACATTATTGGTATAACATATGTGTTGCAGGGAGCAATATTGAAAGTGTTTCTATCACATTTAGGTTTCCCAATCCAATTAAGAGTGTTAAGAAACAATTTCCACTGAAACTAAAATGTTCAAATATCTGGTAATTAGACCCTGATCTGTGTTATCTATAGAGAGTAACATGAATCAAGATATGATTAACATCACCTACATTAGACTTCTTATTTATAATTTTTTTAAAAATGTACCCCTGAAACAGGGTAGATTTACTGAATGCATTTTCATTGTGAAGAAATATGAAACAACCCTCTGTTAGAGTACAATTAATGACGTGGGCTGATAGTATGATAAAGTGGGATTTCAGAAAGAATTTCAGTATAGGAAACAGAACATTGTAATTGCAGTCTTACAAATCAATCACTAGTTTTGGGATTGGCAATGTTGCCTACTTTCCACACCATTGCTATGAGGATGAATAAAGACTAATTTGAGTTAATGTGATTTAAAACAAAGGTATATCCCATTGAAATGGGAAAGTTCCCTGATCCCCCTCACAGGTCGTGCGACAGGAGTGTGGCTCATCTGTTCTGTTGCCCCTCGAGGGGGAGCGTGCAGATGGGCAGGTGCAAAAGCCAGGGTGAGTGCTTTGGGCTCCAGCCCCACAGCAATGTCTAGGGGTAGGTGCCTGCAAACCCAGTGTTACAAAGCTTTTTCAGCTTTGCTGTCCACAGAAGCCTTGAGTGTTAAACAGCTCAATGAACCCTCTGCCTTTTCACAAGGGCAGAGGGCCAGCGTGACAACTTTCTGTAATCCAAGCTCTTGTCCAGCATCCTGGAAAAATGGGTCACACATGGACTGGAAGGATGAATGAGAGGTGGAGTGGTGGAGGTGGCTTTCAGTGGAATGGATGAGGAGCCAGAATGGGGGATGGAGTGGGAAAGTGATCTTCTACTGGAGTTTACCCGCCCAGTGGCTGGATTCCTCTCCCACTGCCCCCAGCTGAACTCCCCTGGGCATTCAAGTGTTTCTCCTCTTATTTCTTTCTCTGCCCAACATTCCACTGTCTGACTGCTGGTCTGCTGGCTTGCTGATCTGTTTCTGAAGCCTGGGGTTTGTGGTTTATATGGGTGCAGGACAGGGGACATGGCGGGCCAAAAGGCAACTTTTTTGGTGTGAAAATAGGAATGCCTGTTAGGGCTACAGGTCCTCAGGCTTGAGGTTGGGGCCTTTGCTGGGGAACCACCTTCTTCTACCCAGTATTTCCCTAGTAAAAAAGATAAAATAATTATAATGATAACAGGAATAACAATTAATATAGATAAATCATGATGATGTTTTTAATACAAATACATTTTTAAAATGTGACAAAATAAATGCATTGAAATTGATCATTGTACAGTATGTAAGAAAATATTACTGCTTTTTTGGAAATATACATTGAAATATTTAGAATAATTGATGTATTTAAATGACTTTCAAATGGTTTATGATAAAGCAATTCAGAAAAATATTAGCAACCAGTAATCTGGGTAATGGTTACATGAGGCTCTGTACTACTCTTACAACTTCACTATAAATATGACAATATTCTAAATAGAAATTGAGGAAAATCTTACTGTGTAATTTGTCACATCAATAGACTAAATAATTTCAAGAAGGTCAGAATAAAAGGATTTGATAAAATTCAAGTGCACTCATGATTTAGAACTCAGAAAAATAAGAGTAGAAGGGCATATCTGTAGCCTGACAAAAAGCATCTAAAAATATATTCACATACTTTAATACTTCATTGTACTTTACATACAATATAACATATTCATTTTAAGTATAAGTTGAGATTTGACATCTGTGTAAGTCCTATGTAATCACCAGCACAATCAAGAAATAGTATATTGCTATTGTCCCACATAAATTCCCTGATTCTCTTTTGCACTTGATTCCTACCAACCACACGCTACCCCTAGACAAAGACTAATATTCTTTCTGCCACTATTGATTAGTTTCCATTTCTATTGCTTCATATAACCAGTTTCATATAGTTTGAGATCTTTGGGTCTGGCTTAATTTTAACAGGATAATGTTTTTTGAGACCATTTGAGGTTTTTGCAGTTTGCTTGAGACTCATCAAAGTTGTTGCAGTTTATTTCTTTTTGTTGCCGTCACATTTCCACTTCTTGGGTAAATACCTAAAAGGAGAATCGATAGGTCATAAAAGTCTATGTTTAACTTAGAAGAAACTGTCAAAATATTATCTGAAAGGATCATACTATTTATAGTTCCTCCAGCAATGGATAAGCGTTTATCTACTTCCTCTGCAATATTTGGTATTTGATTTTCATCATTTTAGTGGGTGCAAATTTGTATCATATTTGTTTTTTATTGCATTTCTCTGATGCCAAATGATGTTGAGGGTCTTTGCTTGTGCTTGTTGACCATTCTTAAATTTTCCTTTCTGAAATGACTTTTAGAATCTTTTACTATTTTCTGTACTTTTTTGCTATTTTCAAGTCTTTTGCTATTTTGCTGTCTTTCTTATTGTTATTGGTTATAAAGAATTTTTATATATATAGTTATAAGCTTTTTATCAAACACATATATAAAATAGTTTCTTTTAGGTTGTAGCTAGAATTTTTGTTCTTTTAAAAATGTCTTTAATAGAACAGATAATTTAATTTTGATAGAGGTAAATATTTCCTTTCTAATGGTTTATACTTCTTATGTACTATTTTAATCATCGTTGGCTGTTCCAAATCTGTAAAACATTTGTTTGTTATATATTTTGAATTAATGATTGTATAGAGCAGTGGTCTTCAATCTTTTTGGCAATATACATACATAGAAGATTAAAGAGAATATAATGAAGAAATGCATGCCAATAAATATGAAAAAGATAAAGTGAAAAAGTTTATAGAATATTATGTACTACAAATGGTCATTCAACAAGCAGATAATCTGAGTAGCCCTATAGTAAAGAAAGATGTTGTATTTATGTTTGAAAATTCAGACAAAAAACAATTAAAATCTGGGAACAGATGACTTCATTGGTGAAGTCAATCAAATGTTTAAGAAAGAAGTAATGCCAATTAAACAACCTTTTCCAAAAAAGCAGAACAAATGCTTCTCAGCTTTGATGTCCTTCAAGATATTGAAGAGGTTTAATTGGAATAGGTGTTTATTTTTCTTTGCAAATGTTATTCCTATATCTATTGAGAGGATCATATGTTAATTCTTTTTTATTCTTTTAACAGAGATAAACATGGTTTTATTTTTGAATATTAACTTCAATTTCAATTGCAACTTCAATTTCAATGTAAAAAAATCAACATGACATTTTATGCTGTTATACTTAAATTTGGACCAATAATAATTGCTATATTCTGAAAAGAATTTTTTTAGCAAATTAATAAATAAAACGAATTAAATGGCCTTGCAAAAAAAGATAATTAAAAATTCATTACATATTTATCAAGAAAAGTGTGAACACTCGGTACAAACAGAATTTTTTTTTCCTTTGGAGAAATTTTAGTGTATAATGGCCTATTTTTTAAAGATTTTATTATCTGACCAAACCACATTCAGGGTGGTATGAGGAAAGAAGTTATATTGGGAGTTAAATTATCTTAGTATTTGGAACCAGACAATAGTTAACAGATTTTAATTTTTAGATGAATCATAGAAACATACAGGCTATTTGAAAATACAACTTTTCTATTTTTACATTCTACCTTGATTTTGAAGAATGATGTCTGACATTTGTTAATTTAATTGCTTATATATTTATCTCATAAGCATTTATTGAAAGATTACTAATGTTCTATCCTTGGGATAAACTTTGGATATATAACAGTAAATAAGAAAGACATAATTATCACCTTTCCACAGACTAATTTAGAGAGTTGGAGAAGATCATAAGAAAAGTTAAAATATGAAGTGTAACTTATGCTATTATAAACAGGCAGATAGACTGGGCATGACAGCTCATGCCTGTAATCCTAGCACTTTGGGAGGTTGAGGTGGGTGGATTGCTTGAGCCCAGGAGTTCGAGACCACTCTGGGCAATATAGTGAGACTCTGTCTGTACTAAAAACACAAAAATTAGCCAGATGCGGTGACTCATGCCTGGGGTTTTAGCTGTTCAGGGGGCTGAGGTAGGAGGATTGCTTGAGCCCAGGAGGCCGAGGCTGCAGTGAGCCAAGATTGCACCACTGCACTGGGTGACAGAGTGAGATCTTGTATCAAAAACAAACAAACAAACAAACAAACAAACAAACAAAAACCAGCTATAAAACCACATGATAGGGACATTTAATTCAAACAGATAAATTTTGATGAAGGAACTGCATTTTGGCTTAGTTTTGAGGGATGACTCATATTAGCCTGGTTGCTGGAGCTTGTACATGGAAGAAAGAACATTCAGGCAGAGAAACAGCAAGTTTTAAATGAGACACAGAGCATTTGAGGAAATAAAAATCACAAAATTAAAAAAAAAAAAAGTTCTCATGGATGTAGCATGGACTCCAAAACCTTAGAAGGCAGTTGGAGGAAACTCAAGATACGTAGAATGTAGTAGAAGCCGAAATGGTTAAAAATGGTATTTGACAAATGTGACTAATTGGATATGAGTGTAGAGGGTAGGACAACCTCAAGGATGACATTCATTGCTTTACCCTTAGAAGCTGGGTTAATTAGAGTTACCATCTGAAGAGGATAAGTTTCATTTTGGGAATAGTGACTTTGAGGAGCTTATGATACACCAGTGGTTGGTGACTAGACATATGAGTCTGAGTCAAGGAGGAGACTGAGCAGGATATAAAGACTTGACATCATCAACATTTAGGTAGACAATGAAATTGTGAAAATGAATAAGTTCACTAGAAGGAAACACAAAGATGAAATTTGAATGTCCATATTTTAGAGCACAGAACTTGATTATTATTTCAAAGTATGTTAGTTACTAGTCACAGGATTTAGAGTAAATTATATGACTTGTTAGGGCCTCAAGTTATCATCTGTAAAATGCAGGGTCTGAGCACTATAACAGAACATATAGCTCTAAAATACAATGAATCCAATACTATTTCAGCCCATTGTATTAGATAGTCAACACAAAAGTTATATATACAACTATCTTTGATATTCATGGAGGAATTGGTTCCAGGACCCCCTTTTACATATGGATATTTAAATCCATGGATGCTTGTAAAATAGCATAGTATTTGCATATAACCTTCACATATCCTTCCATAAACTTCAAATAATAACTAGATAACAAATAACACTTAATGCAATGTAAATGCTATGTAAATAGTTGTTATTATGATTGTTTTGTATTTGTATTACTTTTTATTGTGGTGTTGTTATTTTTCTAATTTTTTTTCCTTTTGTAATGCATTCAATTTATGGTTGGTTGAACCCACAGATACAGAACCCTCAGATGTGGAGAGCTAAATGTGTATCCACAGCAGCTAAATGTATAACCACAGCTGCTTGGCTTGGTTACATCTGGACTGAGAAATTTATAGTCCTACTGCCACTATATATTTAATAATTTTGCCTTTATAGCTAAGGAATACTGAAACAATTATTTGTGATTCCCTATAATTGGTCCAATATGTTTATTTTCCAAATGTGGTTGAAAGAGCATGCGTTTATCAATTACCTGCTTTGTGCTGGACACTTACCAGAAAGACTGGTCAGTTTAAGAGAGCTACAACACTTTAATTTCTATGTTGATATATTATTCATCTTTTCCTAGATTCAGCACTTGAGGTTTGTAACCATAGTAATTTTAAAGACAAACAAATGTAATATTCTTTTCAAAATATATCTCACATTATTCACATTAGAATTAATGGTTCTCAACAAAATTCAGTTAGTTAATAGTAGTGAGCATTAAATTTGAGCTCGTTCCACAGGAGTGAAAGCCTGGTAATCAACTTTCAAACCCAATGCTTTTTCAAGTGCTATATTCTCTGAAAGAAGGGAACCAAAGAAAACTCCACACTATTCACAAAGTTTAGTTGCTTTTGTAAATGCCATCTGCTTCGTCTGTTCAGAAAAATCACTTTCATTATATTTCAAGTCCAAAGTCTCTTTTCTTTGTCTGCGACATTTTTTTTTCTTTATCCAGTGAAAGAATACACACCAATTTTATGATTTTTTTTTCCTCTTCTCCCGTATAGAATTCTTGATTTTGCCCCATGGAAAGGAGCACAAGAACTATTGGTCAATTGACAATTCTTTCAATTTTGCAAGGCATATTTCATTTCTTCCTTTGCGATTTCAAAGAGTTTTGGGGGAGAAGGAAAACCTCCTTCTATTCACAATCAGGATGGCTTTGTTTGAGATAAAAATTTCACCCTGTGAAATATCTTTGCTGAGACGTAATGAATAGTGTTAGTAATGTGGAAGAGGCTCAAGTGGCTAGAAAATTATCAAAACTTTTAGTAATCAATAGGTAAATTGTGCTTTAGCCTGAATGACTATTACTAAATAGGCAATTCATCATTTGTTAGCATGTTACAGCTTTTGTAAAAAAATTATTGTAAAACTGGAAGTCTCCCACCTCAAGTGTAACTGTTACCTAGCTATTTAAAGGATAATTTATGGATAATATTGAGATAATAGAGAACAGCAATACCTGTTATCTGTCTATATCACTAAACATACGTATCTGTATCTATCTTTGTACACGACATTTGGAAAAGGCAAGCCGACAGTAAGTTCTGTATTTTTTATTATAAATAACATAATACTACCAACATGCAAACACACAAATAAAATAATAAGATACTGTATCTAAACCTGATACTTCCTAATTATTTTGACCTCATCTTCCTTCTTTAACATTCATTTGGGAAGATATTAAGTGGATTGCAACTGTTACATAATATTAAAATTATGAAAAATAGTATTAGGGCTCTATAGCGTAAGCAACCACAGTCAGGAAGACAGACAAACAGCATGTTACTAAGAGAATTAGCTTCTGTACATCTAATAGGAGTGTGAACCTCATGGGAATTTGTAGATACATGTTTAATTTTGTTGCTATAAGCATTTTTAAGATTATTGCCAATTGTACATTTCAATGTTTGTCACTGAACAAGAATTACTGATTATAAATAAAAGAAATACACACTTAAGCATCAGAGTGGAGTGATCATTATTAAGGTTGTATAGAGAGCATTTTAATTTTGGTGGGTACAAAAATAGAAATTTGGTTTACATATTACTACTTTGACCAGGTGTGAAATTTGTTTATTGCATTCTTTATTGTTTTAGAAATAATAATGAACTTACGCATAGAAAAGAAGGTATAGTGTTACTTTGTGCTAAAACAAAGAAAGCCTGCATGACACAGTCCCTGTATTTAATATGATAGGAACAATATTAGTGCATTGAAAGATAGATCAAAATAGGTAGAATTTTAAAAGCAATGGAATAAAACACCTGTAATCCCAGCACTTTGGGAGGCGGTGGTGGGTGGATCACTTGAGGCCAAGAGTTCAAGACCAGGCTGGCCAACATGGTGAATTCTCATCTCTACTAAAAATACAAAAAAGAATTAGGTGGCACACAGTTGTAATCACAGCTACTCAGGAGGCTGATACAAGAGAATCGCTTGAACCCAGGAGGTGGAGGTTGCAGTGAACCAAGATCACACCACTGCACTAGATCATGGGCAACAGAGCCTGAATCTGTTTCAAACAAACAAACAAACAAACAAACATAAGCAAGGGAATAAAGAACACAGTATCATGCCAGAGAGCTCTTTTAACGCTTTCTGGGCAGCAACTGTCATTCCACTCTACTTTGATCTTACTCTCATTAACTTGTCGGGTCCTTTGTAGGGACTTGGATGAATCTGGAAGCCATCATTCTCAGCAAACTAACACAAGAACAGAAAACCAAACACCACATGTTGTCACTCACAGGTGGGTGTTGAACAATGAGAACACGTGGACTCAAGGAGAGGAGCATCACACACTGGGGACAGTTGGGGGTAGGGGAAAGACAGCGGGGGGTGGGAAGGGATAACATGGGGAGAAATGCTGGATATAGTACACACCTAAAGTAAAATAAAAAATAAAAAATAAATAAATAAATTGTAAAATCAATAAAAAACACTTGGAATGGAGAGACACAACAAGGTAAAATAATTTAAAATAATTACTAAAATAATACTGTAACAAATATATTTCCCCAGAAAACTTTTTCCTATCATCAAAATTTCTTATACAAAGGAAATGTATATATAGAGCCTAGAGAAAAAATATATATATTTGTACACTTAGAAAAACAAATATCAGAAAAAAATTATTTTGAAAAGAAAAATAATAAAATATGTAAGATACAGACAAATATAACATGATAATTGTGATAATAGAAACATTTTGACTAGAGATAAAAAATCAAAATTATTGTTTTTACAACAGCTTTGTAATTTTATGACATTGACAGACCTAAATTGGTATTATTTCATCAACATTCTTTTTCTCAGGACTAGACATTTTTTTGTTATTACTCACCACTGAATTAAGAAACAGAAAACAGATGAGGAAAACTCACTTATATTAAATGAATATGCATTAAATATTTATTCTACACAGAAAACTGTGAAAATAACTCAAAAAATACATACTAAATTTCACTAATCTAAAGATCTATTGATACAAAAAAGAATGAAAGAAAGAAACAGAGTTATGGGAAAGGCAGACAAACAACTGCAGAATATACTGGGACTTATTCCCCTTTATCTCCTTCTAAATTATTTTTTCATCAGGTTAAACTATCATCAAGTGTCTTAGGAAATTAGAGACTATTTTTGAGTGATTTAGGAAATTAGTTTCTCAGAATGATTTTACTATATTATGAATCTTCAAATAACGTTTTATTAATTTAATGTAGCTTAAGATTTTGGAAATAACTGAGACATAAATAAGAAACAGCAGAAGGACCCTCTGCAGAAGAAGTCAAGAAGTACTGCAGAACCACAGAATGGAAATGCCAAGCATCAACAGAAAAATGAACTATGTAACATATGAAAGGAAAAAGCTTACTTTAAGCCATCCATCCATCCATCTAGTTTTAGAACAAATTTGATGTTCAATGGACACCTGTTAAGATATAAACCATATTCTAGTACGTAATTAAAAGATGCTAGTCTTAGGCATTCACCCTATTTTATTGAAACTTTGACTTAATGGCACAGTTGCCAAATTGTGCCACAATTAGCATGAGTAATACTTCACTTGACAAGTTACAGGGAAATTATCAATATTACACTTCCCCATATAAATGCCTTACAAACAATTGCACAATGCAAATAGACCTCAAATTACCTTTTGGACTTTTCAAATAGGCATTGCTCTTCAAAATGTGTTTCTCTTCTGCCATTTGAATCTCATAGTTCTTTTAACTAGTATCAAGTAATCTTGAAACTAAAGAACCCTTTAAGTTTTCCTGAGATTAATTTTTTTCCATCAAATTTAAAGCTGTAATTTCTAGGAAAGAAAACATTAATTCTCATGATCTGAGCTCAAAAATAATTCAATACAGTTCCTCTAATGGGCAGAATTAAGATTTTTGGTCCTTGGTATACATGCTCCATATAATCCCCTACCTTTCAATGTGGCTGGGACTAAGGAATATGATGGAATATTACTCTTATGTTTAGACTACTTATCAGTTGACTTTGAGTCAATCAAAAGGGATATTACAATGAGTCGGCCTTACATATTCAGGTGAGCCCTTTACAAGACAGTGAAGTATTAAAGAGATGTTCTCCGCATGACCTAGAAGAAAGCAAATGACAATGTTTATTATTATTATTATTATTATTATTATTTTGAGACAGTTTCTTATAAATGGATATTGCTAATAGCTAGAAATAAAGACTTAAGCTTATTAATTTCTGACCTTATCCTTATAATTAATGAAGGAAAATTGCTAACTGATTTATGTAATTGTGCAATTTTCCTTTAGTTGATATTTACAATCATGACTTTTTTTTTTTTTTTTTTTTTTTTTGAGGCAAACTCTTGTTTTGTCTCCTAGGCCGGAGGGCAGTGGTGCAATCTCGGCTCACTGCAACTTCTGCCTCCAGGTTCAAGTGATTCTCCTTCCTCAGCCTCCCCAAGTAGCTGGGACTATAGACACACACCACCATGCTGGCCAATTTTTGTATTTTTAGTAGAGATGGGGTTTTGCTATGTCGCCCAGGCTGGTCTTGAACTCCTGACCTCAGGTGATCCGCCCACCTTGGGCTCCCAAAATGCTGGAATTACAGGTGTGAGCCACCACATCCAGCGAATCATGACTTTTTAATGAACGCTTTTTAAAAATCATTCAGGCGTATTTAGTCACGTTTTCATGGAAAGTTTTAAAATCTCTAATTTGTATTTACTTAGGTTTTCTTCTTATAATCTTAATGGTTTTATGTCTTTGCAGTAGTTTAAAATAAATATTTTAGTTTTAGTTATTGTAGAGTTACAAAAAAAATAACGAAGATAGGACAAAGGGCTCCAATATGCACCATATGCTGCTTTTTCTATTATTAACTTTTTTATATTTTTATAGCATATCTATTATAATTAATGAGCAAATAATTCATGATACATAAGTCAACATTTTATTCAGATTAGTTTTCCTTATGTCTCTTTTTCTGTCCCAGGGCTCTATCCAGTATACCATAATACATGTAATTTTCATGTGGGGTCATTTTAGGGATAAGGTTTTCTCACACTTTGCTTGTTGTTGATGACTTTGCCAGTTTTGAAGAGTACTAATTAGATATTTTGTAGAATGTCCCTTGATTTGTACTTGTCAAATATTTTTCTTAGGATTAAACGAGTTGAATATATATATATATATATATATATATATATATATATATTCATATATATGTACTATATATGTGTATATATTAAAATAATATATATATATTAAATTTTATGAACTTTTTTATAGTTCTTCTATAAGGGATAGTTGGACCAAATCAAGTTTATCAACTTTTCTGGAAGTGTATGTCCTATAACCAAGTGAGTAGGCTAACCAGGATTAGACACTCAAATCTCTTCAGGGGCCAGATTGATATAGTAAATATTAAAATTAGAAGCTTATAAAATAATAATAAGTGAAGATAATGCAAGGTTTTTTTCTTGGTCCCTTCATCAGACTCATGACAGGCTAACGTTTTATTTGGCCAGCCATGTTCAACCTGTTGCAGGAGGGAGCACGTGAGAGAGCGAGTGCTAGACCTGGCTGGCTGCTCTAGGTACCAGGAGCAAGCTGCTGCCCCATTAGGCACAATCAAGTGGGTGCAGGATGCAGCCAGCCACTCCAGGCACCAGCAGGAGCAAGTTTTGTGGGGGACCTGTGGCGGTGCGCAGGTGAAGGTGACTGTGAACCTGAAACCCCACAGAGGCTGTAACGGTGTTCAGGTAGTTTCACTGTCCATGAACAACTGTATGTTAACAGCTCAGTTGGCCCCTTGTGTCATCCTGTGGGGCGGCAGCCCTCCACCAGAGAGGGCGAAGGGCTGGTGTGATAACCTTTTTTGATAACTGCAGTCGGTGGATCCCTAGGTCGTGTCCAGCATTCAAGAAGAATGAAGTCACATGGACACGTGAAGGATGGTGAGGGTGGAGAAATTTACTGAGTGGTGTGAATGGCTCTCAGTGGAGAAGGGAGCTGGAGAGGGGATAGGAAGGTCAGGTAGTTCTCCCTGAGTCAAGCCTTCTCTATCTCTTACCGATTGAGTCTGGGGTCTTATAGATACAGGATGGGGTTGCAGGGTGGGCCATAAGCAATTTTGGAAAAGGCAACATTGGATTGGTAAAAAGACATTATTCAGAAAGAATCAAACTGGAGAGAGTGGGCAAACAGGAATAGAAGTTCTCACTTTGGGCATGGGTTTCAGGCTACTTGGCTTGAAGGTAGAGTTTCACGAGGGACCGTTCCCTGTCTTCTTAGAATTTCTCTGCCTCCTGCATCTATCAAAGGGTCTTAAGAAAACCAGAGTTTAATCCAAGCTAAAGATATTAAATAGCACACAAACAAATAAAGTATCCTCTGTACTGGCCATATATAAAATTCATTAACAAGATATCCCATCCATGGTTTTCAAATTCAGACCATTCAAATTATGCATGTTAATAACATAGAAATATAGAATGTCTTCATTGGCATTAATTATTTTCTTCCTTTCTGCTAGTTTGTAATAGCAAACTACTTTAATGGTGAATCACATTTTTATCTCTGAATAACTTCTCCTAAACCCCTTTTCTCCTTATGAGAGTATAAATACTTCAGAGGTGTTTATTTTAGCATGCCTGGAAACTAAATTTGGATATATAAATATTAGTGTGTTTTACTAACTCCAAAAGATTATGTGGCAAAATTATTATATGAATGTCTATAAGGTGAAAATATACAGTGACAAAATGTTGACAGATCAAACTCAATTTGAACTGTTCATAACATCTTTTGAAGTAACATGGCTCGCATACATTATACAATTACAGAAAGATAAAGATTTGGATTAAAAATTCCAAAATTAGATTCCAAGGTTTTATTTTTATTATTTTCTTAATGGTGAACTGTTCATTTTGCAATGTGAATTTGATTATGAAGAGAGAGGCCTGAATCATATGCCATGAAAGGAGATGTTATAGTAAGGACATCATGAATTGTTTAAATACTTTCATTCAACATATTAGATTTAAATTTTCATGTTTACTATCCCCATGGTGATGAATGAGCTTATGATATTCATAAATCAGATTGATCTTGCTTTACTTACATTTTCTGTAGGTCCCAGGAACTTCAGCCTATTTGGGGACTCAATTTTAGGAAAATTACTATTCAAAATGATTTGGCAAACTTCCTGCTAAATTTATTATTAGTTTACTATTATTTTGTGTTACTATTGTGAGATAACATAATTTTCTCTGTCATTTTCAATGTTCTATTACTGATAAGGACTAATAATGATTTTATCTATAATTAATTCCCTTGAGTTTTCCAGTAAGACATATCCCCTGCATATCTGCACAGTAAATGATTTTAAATGCAGTGTAAATTTAAAAATGTTGCCCCTTTATTACACTGGGATAAGAAATTAAAATGAAAAATTATACCAGCTGAATATCAGTCAAATGATCTAATTTAATAAATCTATTTTACCCAGTGAGAGTTTGTACTCAATGAGGAAAATAAGCATACCATTTATTTTGTTAGTTTTTGTTTTATTTTGTTTAGTTTTGTTTAGAATATGTATCCGGCTGGACATGGCAGCTCACGCCTATAATCCCAGCACTTTGGGAGGCCAAGGCGGGTGGATCACTTCACATTAGGAGTCTGAGAGCAGCCTGGCCAAAATGGTGAAACCCTGTCTCTACTAAAAATACAAAAATTAACCAGTCATGGTGCTGGGGCCTTTAGTCCCCACTACTCGAGAAGCTGAGACAGGAGAATCACTTGAACTAGGGAGGCAGAGCTTTCAGTGAGCTGAGATTGTGCCACTGCACTCCAGCCTAGGCAAAAGAGCAAGATTTCGTCTCAAAAAACAGACAAAAAGAATATGGATACTGCCTAACAACCAAACACGTAAATTAAGATAATGCTTTAAAGCAAAGACACACAGTTTGGTATGTATTGAGACAGAAAAGAAAAATTGGCTTCCATCACCGCTGTGTACAGATTGTGCCCTGCTATGCAATATCCTGTCATTATAGCACATTGCTTGTGGTCAAGTACTACATTTAAACCTTCCTCAGAAGAGTACATGCAGAGGGGATTATTATTTTTATCCAATTCCACAAATATCACAAGTTAAGTGATAGTGTTTAGGTGTGAAAATGTTGCAGCTTTCAAAAATCCCTTACATAAACTCAAAGGAAAAAGTATACCTTGAGAATGTTGTCAGTCAACAGTAAGTGAAGATTAGTTAAAGGATGGCTGACACTAGGGATTTCATGGAATTTAACTTGGGATGTGTGCTGACATTAAGAGGATTGGTAATGGATGCTATGGACAGCATACATAGGATACCAACGTAGAAGGAGCAAGAGGTGTTTATTGCCATCCGGGTAGTTACTCATCTCGGCGTTTTCTGAATATCTGCCCTATATTTGGCTACCATGTATCTTTATTTCAAGATAGGCAAAAGGGAAACTAATGAGAAAATTATCTTTATTTTCCTTTGCACTGAATATCACAGGCTTTGACGATGTTCTTATATTTATTAAATATATAGGTTTCAAAATAAACATTTACAACAGTCTTTAGATGCCAAACTTCAGGAAACTTATTGAAATAATTTTTCTGACTTCTAACCAGATTATAGAAAGCTTCCACTGAGGCAAACACCAACCAGATGGTGGTATAAAGAATAACTAAGCATTTGCATCAGGGAACTTCCACATTCAGAATAATGCACACCTAAAATACACATCAAATGGTTATTATATAACATTCTGTTCCTTTGCAACACTAACAAATGAGTTGTGAAACTAAAAATGGAAACAGTTCCACATTTGCTTTGGTGTCCTGATGAAAGTGTCAGATGTGCGAAACCTTGTTTTCTGTGAGGACCAAAATAATCTTGCACCTTTTCTTTCTGCACTTGATAGTGAAACTCACGTATGAGCATTTTAGCTTGGTAGCTCACTGGTGACACATCACAGAGGTTTTGAGCTGTTAGAAAACTTAACGTTTAGATGATTGAGTTCCAGTGTGCTTTCCGTTACATGGAACTGCCACTACTTGTTGCAAGCATATTGGTTCACAATACATATAAAATGAGCATTTGAAATAAATTCATCTAATGATGGCATTTAAAAAGAATGCCTTTTTTTTTTTTTTTTACTTTTCTTTCTTTTATTTCTTTTTATTTTTTTGAGATGGAGTCTCACTCTCTCAGCCAGGCTGAAGTGCAGTGGCATCATCTTGACTCACTGCAACCTACACCTTTCATGTTCGAGCGACTCTCCTGCCTCAGCCTCCCGGGTAGCTGGGATTACAGACATGCATCACCATGCCTGGCAAGTTTTTGCTTTTTTAGTTTGTTTCTTTTTTAGTAGAGATGGGGTTTCACCATGCTGGCCAGGCTAGTCTCAAACTCCTGACCTCAGGTGATCCACCACCTCGACCTCCCAAAGTGCTGGGATTACAGGCGGGAGCCACTGCGCCCAGCCACATCTTTCGTTTTCAATAAGACATTGGTCAGCTCTTCTTCAGCTATTTTTTGTGAGGCTTTCCTGAAGTTTCACTATCAGTACTGAATAATATATAATAAGAGCAGAGAAACAAACATTTAGCTCAATTCATATCTGAATTTACTTATAAAAATGTATAAATGTCTTCAAAGTCAAATTACAAATGGTATGAACAAATAGTTCAGAAAACAACCACACTTAGAGGAACTTTTATTTTTTTCAAGCCATTCTCAATCAATTTTTGTTGTTGTTAGATGCTCTAATGTATTTGTCATCCAAGAGAGCTCATCAGCCATTTTCTTCAAGAAAACTATTCAGTAAAAGAAATTAAATACAACTTTCCACTAAATGTATCTAGTTTTATGGTTTCAGTATTTTTATTCTCCTGATTCAAGAAGAGCTTGTTACTACCCCATATGAATCTAGGTTTGACTTTATAAATTGTGTCAGGGTTTCTACTGAAAAATCAAGATCCAAACTTATTTCTGACATACTAGTATGTGACAATGGATGCATGGCAAATTTCTTTCCAGAATTATTATTAAATGTGAAACAACTACCCAGAAACGTTAACCTTATGTGGTGTGGCATTTTTTCGGAGTCCTGAATGTAGGTGGCTCCACTAGCAGTCGAAAAAAGACCATTTTAGAAAGTGACTCCGATATGTGACCAACTCTTCACTTCCATGTCTTTTTTCCAGTTACATCCCAGGGTCAAAATACCTGTAGAATGGCATTTCCTACAAGGTTGCTGACTTGTCTCATGACGAACTTCTCCCTTGGAGCTAAGGTTTTCCCATCTCTTTGTATAGATATAAAATCAGAATAAAATGTTATCTGGATGAAATGGAGATAATATGGTATCTTTCCTTAGCCATGTGTCATGGAAATATGCTTTGTTTTAAAATGTGGGAAGCAGTACCTGCTGATGCAATTACATGGGCATTACATGAAAAGATGAACACACCAACCTAGTGGATGGCTCTTACGAATAGATGCTAATGAGCATACATCACTAAAGTTCTTAAAGCTATGACAGGAAATAAAATTTCACAAGAAGGGAATGTATATATTCAAAAATATGCTTAAGGCAAGACTTTCAGGAGCATTCCATGAACAATGATAAAAATGGAAGTGAATGAGGATACAGAGAAAGAACAAGATGAGAGAAAAAGAGTAAGGACAGAATGGTATTTTATACCTCAAAAGTAAAATATGAATAAAAAAGCAAAAACAGCAAATAGTGTAATTTGTCGTGCAAAAACAAAATGGCAGGGAGAATGTGAAGAGGCTACTGAATTTGGAGATTGTACAATTGCAAATTTTAAAAATTCAGTGTATTTCAACAGAATAAGGAGATGAGAAAAGCTGTAGTGGATCAAAGAGTGAATAAGAAATGAAAAACTAGAAGGAATATTTATTTTACCATTACAAGAAGAAGATGATAAAGAGAGATTACAGATGCCTGTAGAAGGGAGAAACGTAAGGAAGAATTAAGAGTGTACGAAAAAACATAAAAGGATCGAGAAAGTTTGTATTGAAAACAAAGTGGAAGAGAGGCAGATACACACACACACACATATACATATGTATATGCACACATACATATATGGTATTAGGCACCGAAGCATGCAGCAATGTAAAATAAAACAGCCAGAAATCCTTACCTAATACGACTTTTCTTTCTTTTATTTTTTTGAAATGGATTTTCACTCTTGCCCAGACTGGAGTGCAATGGTACAATCTGAGCTCACAACAACCTCCACCTCCTGGGTTCAAGCAATTCTCCTGCCTCAGCCTCCTGAGTAGCGGGGATTACAGGCATGTGCCACCATGCCTGGCTAATTTTGTATTTTTAGTAGAGGTGGGGTTTCTCCATGTTGGTCAGGCTGGTCTCGAACTTCTGAACTATCAGGTGATCCACCGCCTCAGCCTCCCAAAGTTCTGGGATTACAGGTGTGAGCCACTGTGTCTGGCCCTAATATGACTTTTGAAAGAATTTAAGTTTTAGGTAGAAAGAAGGGAGTGGGGGTCATGAAAGCACAAGAAGGCTTATTTACGTTGAACCCAAGGTAGATTCTTCTGAATTTGAAGTCAATGTAATTAAGAATAAAAACAGGGAGTTGAAAGTGAAAGATTTGATACATAAGGGAAATCATGCATAATATACTCAGGTTCTTCATATGTGGACCCCATATTTTTGCTGACAGTAATGAACAAACTTTGAAAAAGGAGTAAAATTGGAAACCTCTGTGATGGAAAATGCTCAAAAGACTAGAAAATGTTATCTTTCAGACTATTTTCTACATTGCAATTTCTGTGACCCAAGTTACTGAATATCAGGGGAACTCAGTACTCACAGTACAGGCATTAACTAGATTTTATCCCCAGCTTTCCTGCTTGTTGCATGCTATTAATTTAGAACAAGATAAGAAATAGAAAACCTATCTGATTATAGACTTGTATTAACAGTGGTTTTTGGTCCACTTGGGTGAGGAGATGAGAAACTGATAATACATTCATTTAAAGATTTCTTTGATTGTTTCGTGTTTCTATTTTAAATAATTGAGTGTTGCTTCCTGAAGTCAGTACATATTAAACAAATGTAATATTAGAAACTAAAAACAGAGGGGTTTCTGTATTTTATCTATCTCTGACATTGTTGTTTAACCAACTGAGATATAAGCCTCTTGCTCATAGGAGTAAATGTTATTTAACCAAATGTTTTTGTAGTTAAGCAGTTCTATATATCCTATCTATGACTTTTCAGAAAAATCTGTTTTTTTTTATTCATGAGTTAAATGGACTCTGTGTTATTTATAATACCGTCATTATTTATTTACTTTTTTTTGTGAAATGTGTAGTAACACTAATAAAACCGACTCTTGCTTTGTAAAACTCAATCACTACCTTTAAAATGAAATTCTGCTCTATTCAAAATGGTGTTGGAAACAAAATACAGTATCTAAACTTGGAAATAGGCCTGGTGTGGTGTTTCATGCCTGTAATCCCAGGACTTTGGGAGGCCAAGGCAGGTAGATCACTAGGTCAGTCAGGAGTTGAAGACCAGCCTGAACAACATGGTCAAACCCCATCTCTACCAAAAATACAAAAAACTTAGCTGAGCGTGGTGGCATGGGCCTGTAATCCCAGCTACTCCCGAGGCTGAGGCAGGAGAATCGTTTGAACCTGGGAGGCAGAGATTGCAGTGAACGAGATAGCACCACTGCACTCCAGCCTGGGCGACAGAGTGAGAGTCAGTCTCAAAAATAAATCAATAAATAATTGAAATAAACATTTATTGTGAATGTAATTCTTTTACAGTAAACATTATACGATAAATAATGACCCTGAAGTTTCTGCATTGTATGAAGCCTTTGAAGCCAATATTGTTGGTTGCTTTCTTATATCTCCAGAAAGAGTTTATAATAAACTATTTTTAAAAATAGCAAAGAATAGAATTCATGCAATAAATTAATCACAATAGTATAAAAAGTTATACTGTACTATTTCAGTAGCAGTTGGGTTATATTACTTCGAAACTTCTGATAAGGAGGAGCAATGTTTCAAACTTTAGTCAGCATTTAGATGCTGCAAATGGAACTAAGTATATAATCTTCTAAACATGCACAATGTGAATGTGCTTAACTGAACTGTACATCTAAAAATGGTTAAAATGGAAGTAGTTTCAAAATGGCTGACTAGAGTTATCTGATACACACCTCCTCCACAAAGAAGAACTGAAATAGCAAGTAGATAACTACTCTTCGAATAGATCACTTACAAGAGAATCCCTGAATTCAACAAATAAATGACAGGAAATAGTTAAGGTAAGAAAGGAGAGGAAAGTAAGACAGCATGCTTGGTGAGATCAGCTGGAAGTCTGGAAAGGCTCCTCAATGTGGGCAAAAGGTAAGTGAGTAACACTCAGTGGTCCACATTCCTACTGTGGATTCCTGCAATCCTAGCCACGAGAGAGCCCCTCAAACCCACAAGGGACTTGAGGATAAAATAAGGAGCTGCCTAGAAACTGTGCAAGGGTACGACTTCCTAGAGGAAGCCCATGCTGGGTCCCACATCACAATCTGAGTCTGAAGCAGCTATAGCAAGGTTCCATTTTAAGAACTCAGCCTCCATCATACTATCTTCCTCTGGGACCAGGCAATACCTGCATCTTCACATCCCTGAAGCACCATTAGAATCCTCTACTTGCAGCCAAGTGCCTCTTTTCGCTGCTGCCACCCAGTTGAAGCATGAGCCAATGGAGTGACCCTGCTACCTCCAGTAGCAGGACCATCATATATTAAAAGCACACCAAGGAAGGGGAACCTCACTTATAGCCACCACCTGGGGCTGAAGCATGTACTCCCCAGACACCTGTTTACAATTGCTACCAATGAAAGCAATCCTCCCCTCCTAGCATCAGGGACACTGCCCCCATCCAAATATTATGCTGGGAAACTGGGAATCAATTCACTTCTGCTACCACAGCAAACACCCATACACACTAGTGGAGGACCTGAGACCAGGACCACCTGGCCAGGTTCCACCACCCCTTTTACTCAAGTATATGCCTGGAGATTGCCCTGCCCTATTCACCATTATTAGCAATTGAATAATCCTCACAGGGACCTAAGTCTGGGCCCAGTCAACCTGACAGTACCACTATACTGGCTCCCACACACATGCCACTCATAGGCCTGGGGAATAGTTCAGCCAGCTCATTGCAGCCACTGCCAATACCACTGCAGATTGCTTAAAACTTGTCCTGCCATTGCTGTTGCCATTGCCATGCCACACTCACTGCTCAGGGACTCATGGACCCACTCACCAATCCCGCCTCCCATTATCACTGCCAGCAACCAAACAACCCATCTGAAAACCTCAAAAATGGTTAATCTGGACCCACTGACACTGTTGTCAGCATAGTCTACCCCGGGACTCATAGATAAGGAAGTTTAGCCTGCCACTGACACTAATGGAGGCTGAGGACTTTCCAACTTGGTGTCCTCATCTACTGCACTTCATCAGAGCCTTCACTAACAACTACACCCTAAGGCACTGAGGAAATCGCAGACACTATTGATTCTTTTTACAGCCCTGTAAATCATATGGAGACTCTGCAGAATCAAAGGCCAGGTGCCCTACCCAACCAACACCACAGATATATCATCAAGAAAAGGTCCTCACCCAGGAAAGCAAATTCGAATGATTTGATAAAGTGACTGTTATCCCAGATGCACAGATATCAACATAAAAACACAGAAAAAAAAGAAATATAAAGAAATGTAAAGAAATATAAAAGAAATATAATTACCCAACAAAAGATTCCAATGAAAAAATCATTTTATGAAATCCCAGAAAAGAAATTCAAAATAATGATATTAAAGAGACTCACTGAGATGAGATAACTTGGAAAAAATTAAAGAAAAAACAAAAATAATTCATCATATGAATAAGAAATGTTCAAAAAAGATAGAGATCATAAAAAAGAACCATACAGAAATTATTTAATCAAAAGATTCATTGAATAAAATATAAAATACATTTGAAAGCTTCAACAATACACCAGATCAAGCAAATGAAAGGATTTACAAAACTAGAAAACAGTCATTTGAAATAACCCAATTAGGTACGTGTAAGAGAACAACTATAAGATTAATAGCAGATTTCTCAGCAAAAACCACAAGACCAGGACAGAATTGAACAATATATTTAAAGGGCTAAAAGAAAAAAAAATAACTTCTAAGCTAAGGATATAACATACTGCAAAGTCATCCTTCATAAATGAGAGACATGGTTTTTCTGAGACAAGCAAAGTTGTTGGAATTCATCACCACTACTGGACCTATTAAGAAATGCTTAAGGGATTCTGACACTTGGAAGTGCAAGGATGATATGTACCATCATGAAAACACATGAAAGTATAAACATCAGTAGTAGAGAAAACACAGAAATGAGGAAGAGAGAGACTTCAGATGTGACCACTACAGAAAACCACCCAACCACAATGATAATAACAGATAAAGTGATGAAAGATATACAAAACAATGAAAAATCAATTAATAAAATGACAGGAATAAACACTTACATATCAATAATAACCTTGAATATATACAGATTAAACTTTTCACACATAATATATAACTGACAGAATGGACTAAAAAACATGATTAAACTATATGCTGCCTAGAAAAACCACATCTCACCTGTAAAGATACATATGGATGGACTAAAAGTAAAGAGACAGAAAAAGACATTCCATGCAAACAGAAACCAAAAGGGAGCAGGAATAGCTATACTTACGTCAGATAAACAGTAAAAGCAGTCAAAAAAGTCATTACATAATTGTAAACAGATCGATCCCTTGACATCCAGTGATATCCAATGACATACCATTGCTGGAATCCCGGAGACACAGATTGTAGTGAGCCAAGATTGCGCCACTGCTCTCCAGCCTGGGAAACAGAGCAAGACTCCGTCTCAAAAAAAGAAAAAGAAGAAGCTTCAGTGAGTTTCCTTGCCACTTCCATCATCAAGAAGATACTATTTATGAGATGAAAAGAGGCCCTCACCAGATGTGAGACATTGAATACGCCAATACTTGGATTTTGAAATTCCAAGACTCCATAACTGTTAGAAATAAATGTGTTGTTTATAAGCCAACTAGTTTATGGTACTTCTGTTAAAGCTATCCTAACAGATTCTACTGATCATCTATCTATTATCTATCTTATGTATGTATGTATGTATGTATATCTTTCTCTCTGTGTCAATCTCTCTCTCTCTCTCTCTCTCTCTCTCTCTCTCTATATATATATATATATATAATTCATCAGATACCATTATACATGAAACAATTTAATTACAATTCCAGAGAAATATTTTTGCTCTGAAAAATATTAACTTTGAAAATCACATCCTTCTTGAACACTTTAGTTGCCGACAACTTCTAATTAAAATAAACATCACCCAGCATAGGCTTCTGATTACAAATATGTTTACAGTTAAATTAATGAAATATAGCTACCAAAACTCAGAAAAATTTTAGGCTTTTTTTTGGTTATACAATGGCAAAATTGCACCAATCTTTTTAAAACATGGGCTATGACTACTTACTCCAGGTATGTATATTACACACATTTGAATAAAATAATAAAATATTCATTAACAAATTATCAGTGGAGCCTGAAAAGTGAAGAATTATACTGATGTTTGTCTTTATATATATTATTAGGATGCTAAGATTATTTTATTACAAATATTAAATGTTAAACTATTTTTCTCTACTACAAAAAGCTACAATTAAATACTTGTCTTTGATATATTAACTTTAATATAGTTCAATAGCACAAGTATTATAAGAATCATTGCTGTTGATTTAAAAATTTATCTTTTTTGAATAGAGAGCTTTAATTTATACTTTGGATCTTATTTTTGCAGAAAGAATATGGCTTGAATTTATTTATTGATATTTATTTATATTTTGAGACAGAGTGTCATTCTGATGCGCAGACTGAAGGGCAGTGGTCCTATTTTGGCTCACTGCAACCTCTGCCTTTGGAGTTCAAGAGATTCTCATGCCTCAACCTCCCCAAGAAGCTGAGATTATTGGTGTGTGCCACTATACCTGGTTAATTATTTGTATTTTTAGTATAGATTAGGTTTCACCATGTTGGTCAGGCTGGTCTAGAACTCTTGACTTCAAATAACCCGCCCGCCTTGACCTCCCAAAATGGTGGGATTACCAGAGGGAGCCACTGCACCTAGCTGAATTTGTTTTTTAGAAGTTGTTACAAGCAGAAAAATAAATTCACTCATTAATTAGGCTGGTAGGTTTTTGGGCAGGAGGGGCTAGAATTTCTTTCTAAAAGTTCAAGTTGTTTCTATAACTTCAATCTACATATTTTTGAAAACATATTTCATTTATATGTAAAATAGGACAGCCTTTCTCCTGCCTTTTGCCAATCAGTGGTTTTTCCACTCAAACAAACTTGTATTTATTCTGTGAGAAAATATCTATTCATGGGGAAAAAATCTAGTTCTCCCAATTTTTATTTAATTTGCATTGGTATCTTGAAGTTACTCTGCAATCTATTTTTCTTCTTCACTGTAAATGTCATTTTTCTTCATGCTGCTTGAGTTGCAATTAATGTTAGAAGCATGATGTACATAGAGTAAGAAGATGAAAAAATATTTCTTTTGTCTATGAATTTAAGTTCAGAAGAAAAGGACATATCAGCTAAGCAAAAGAGTAAACCTTGATAGGGAAAGAAATGGAGAGAAGTGGAAGGGATAAGTATTTCTACATACTGCATTAAAAGAGGAACTAAGGAATAACTGAAGCCTGAAGTGCTAATCTAGGTTCAATTTTCTTGAAGCATTTCTTATTTCTAATTCACTGTGAGAGAACAAGCAACACAATATTAAACACCATGCTGAAAGTCATAATATACAATGTTCTATTGAAATTGTGTTAGTGGCTACATACTGCAGAGTCAAAGCTTACATATTTCTGCACTAATAACAAATGACATTAACAAGGTAATATAGCAAATCAAAAATTGATTACAATCAATTTTTACTTAAGATCAAACACAGGTCTCTTTCCTACTGGGAAGTTACTGTTATAAGACAAAACAACTGAAATTATGTCAGTTTCATAATTGTGCTTTTATTCACTTCATATTTCATTTATGTATGTTTTACAACCATAGGTTCTCTTAACTTTGGACCATAAGTTAGCACTAAGTTTTTCTGCTCTGCAGTAGCAAAAATTATAGCGAGAGAGAAAGAAGAAGAAAGAAATGAGGTAGAAACAGTGGGGGATGGAGGGGCAGAGAATGAAAGGGATAAAGGAGAGACAGAAAATCTGAAAAGCAAACTGGAAATATTACTAACTTGTATATTTAAATAATATTTAAGGTCATTCTGATTATGCATTATATTCAACAAATATTTATTGAAAATCTTAACATAAAACAATATTTTGGAGAAGGTGAAAGTAAAATGTCTGCCCCACAAGGCCTGCATCAGTTCCCTTCCCCAGCACATGGACTGAGATGCAAACTCAAAAAACAATCTAATAGCTGATTTTAATTTGTTTGAATGTCTGGTGGGTGGGGAGGAACTTACAACACAGTGCCAACATAAATTCTCATTATTCAGAGATAATACATAAGTTATTTTTGGTCATATACTGAACAACTGGTTGAATTAATAAGTCTTTCACTTTTTAAGAAATCTTGGAGGCCAGTTGAGGTGGCTCATGCCTGTAATCCCATCACTTTGGTAGGCCAACATAGATAGATCACCTGAGGTCAGGAGTTCCAGACCAGCCTGGCCAACATGGTGAAACCCCATTTCTACTATAAACACATAATTAGCAGGGCATGGTGGCACATGGCTATAGTTCCAGATACTTGGTAGCTGAGACAGGAGAAATGCTTGAACCCTGGATGCAGAAGCTACATTGAGCTGAGATCACACCATTGCACTCCAGCCTGGGTAACAAAGCAAGACTGCATCTCAAAAAAAAGAAAAAAAAAAGGAAATCTGGGAATCACTTTTTGTGACTTCTTCTCTTTCATTACTTTATAATTTTAGTGTAGTAATAATTTTAGTGTGGTCAAATATACATAGTATAAAGTGTACCATTTAATTATTTTAAGTACACAGTTCAGTGGTATTAGGTATGTACACACTGTTGTGTAGCCAACCTCCAGAACACTTTTTTATATTTAAACTCTATGTTCATTAAACTCATTACATCAAACTGTATTAACTACACAGTAACACCCCATTTCCCTGATAACAGCTCTTAGCTATAGTCCTCCCTCATCTGTGGCTTTAATTTCCTGTTGTTTCAATACCTACAGTCAACTGCGGTCCAAAAATATTAAATGGAAATTTCCCAAAATAAAAAATTCATAAGTTTTTAATTGTGTGCTACTCTAAATAGTGGGATGAAGCCTCATGCACTATATATTCAGAATCTATGATATCTGGTGCATATATAATTCTTAAGTATTTTTGGTGAATTGACCTCTTATTATGTATATAATAAAAACATATAATAACTTTTTTCTTATAACATTTTTGACTTCAAGTCTACTTTATATCTTTGTAAATACATTTCTGCTCTCTTTGGTTATAATTTACATAGAATATCTTTTTTCATTCTATCACTTTCAACTATTTATGTTTTTAAATCTAAAGTGAGTCTCTTGTAGATACACATAGTTGAGCTCTATTGTTTGTTTCATCCATGTGGTCAAATCTATATCTTTTAATTGAAAAGTTTAACCCATTTACATTTAAAGTGATTAACTGATGGGAAGGGACCTACTATTAGCATTTTGTTAAATATTTTCTGTATGTTATATATATTTTTTGCCTCTCATTTCCTCCCATACTGCATCTTTTTTGTTTAGTTGAGTTATGTAATGACACATTTTGACTCCTTTCATATTTCCTTTGGCATATACTCTATGTATATTTTCTTTTGGATTACCTTAGAAATTTCATATAACATCCTAAAGTTATAACAATCTATTTTGACCTGAACTAACTTAAGTTCAACTGCATGCAAAAACTACTATTTTATAGCTCCACCCCTCACATTTTATGTTATTGGTGTCACAAATTACATTTTTATATGCAGTGAAACACTTGGTGACCATTTATATTTATTTTGTACAATTTTGTGTTTTAAATCATGTAGATGAATAAAAGGATAAATTACAAGCCATATTCAAATTATTCTTCGTTTTTGTGTTTGTCCATGTATTTTTCTTACTGGAAAGCTTTAATAGTTTTGTATAAATTCAAGTTACTAATTAGTCTACTTTCTTTTTAACTTAAAAGATTCCCTTTAACATTCCTTATAATATACTTGCATAGTAATCAGCTCAGCATTTGTTTATCAGGGAATGTTTTAATTTATTTCTCATTTTTGAAGGACAGTTTTAAATGTAGAATCCTCAATTGACAATTCCCCCAACCCATGCAACATGTTAACTATATCATTTCACTGCCTTCTTGCCTCTAGGATTTTCTTGAGAAATCCTATTGAGCATGCCTTGGATCTAATGAGTCACTCTTTTCATGCCACTTTCAAGAGTCTCTCCTTGACTTTGGTTTCCAACAGTTTGATTATAATATGTGTTGGTATGAGTCTCTTTGAGATCATCCAGCTTGAAGTTCTTTGACCCTCTTGTAGTTGTATATCTATGTCTTTTTTCATACATAAAGGCTTCTGACATTGCTTTTTAAATAATCCTTTAACTTATTTTCTTCTCTCTTTTCTTTTTTTTTTTTTATATACTTTTTATTGCATTTTAGGTTTGGGGGTACATGTGAACAAATGCCCATCAATGATAGACTGGACAGCGAAAATGTGGCACATATACACCATGGAATATTATGCAGCCATCAAAAACGATGAGTTTGCATCCTTTGTAGGGACACGGATGAACCTGGAAGCCATCATTCTCAGCAAACTGACACAGGAACAGAAAACCAAACACCGCATATTCTCACTCATAGATGGGTGTTGAACAATGAGAACACATGGACACAGGGAGGGGAGCATCTCACACTGGGGTCTGT
>PVKV010016265.1:0-51341 GCA_004027835.1 Alouatta palliata
TGAGAATGATGGTTTCCAGGTTCATCCATGTCCCTACAAAGGACGCGAACTCATCGTTTTGATGGCTGCATAATATTCCATGGTGTATATGTGCCACATTTTCCTTGTCCAGTCTATCACTGATGGGCATTTGGGTTGGTTCCAGGTCTTTGCTATTGTAAACTGTGCTGCATGTTCTTCACATGTATCCCAAAACCTAAAATGCAATAAAAAAAATATATATATAATTAAAAAAAAAAGAGTTGCTTATTCTTTCAGTCTTGGGAAGGCACTTTTAGAATGCTTAATAGTAGTATCAAAATGGGCTTTTGAAACAAGAATACAATTTTACCAAGGAGGAAAAGAAGAGATGACATTCTAGCCAAGGTAAACGATGTATACAAACAAATTAAGGCAGAAGTTAGCAAGGTGAATTTAACAAATTAAAACCAGTTTTCTTTTGCTATTGCACAATTAGGCAGGAGTGTGTGTGTGTGTGTGTGTGTGTGTGTGTGTGTGTGTGTATGTGTGTGTGTCTGTGTGTGGCGGGGGGCCTTCAGTTTGGAGTTATAAAACATGAAGCTAGAGAGATAGTCTAGGATGAGACTTAGAATGTTTTTTATATCATACAAAGGATTTTATATAACTGGTGTCTCAGAATGTTCTAATTGGCACTTCTATGGAAGCTAGACTAAAGAGGAAGGAGTTAGAGGAAAAGGAATCATTAGAGAGTTTTCCATACAGTTTATGCTATTGTGATTTCTTTCTTCCTGAAGTAGCACAGAAGAAGAAAAGAGAAACTGGTGGGTTTAAGTAATATATGAAACATAAAGTCAACAGAATTTGTTAATTGATTGGATGCCAGAAACAAAAGTGAAAGAGTAGTCCCAGGTAGTTCCATGTACTGGTTTGAGTGACATGTTAAAATGGTGCTGCCTTGGGTATAAAAATATAGGAAGAATGACTAAGACCTACTGTAGGGTGACTATAGTCAATAGTAACTTAGTTGTATATTTTTGAATAATTTTAAGAACGTAATTGGATTGTTTGTAACTCAAAGGATAAATGCTTCAGGGGATAGATACTTCATTCTCTATGATGTGCTTATTTCACAGTGTATGCCTGTATCAAAACATCTCATGTATCCCACAAATATATGTACCTACTGCATACCCACAAAATTTTTAATAAATAATTTTAAAAAGTTTTTAAAAATGGTGCTGCCTGGCCAGGCATGGTGGCTCATGCGTGTAATCCAAGCACATTGGCAGACTGAGCCAGGAGGATTGCCTGAGTCCAGGAGTTCAACACCAGTGTGGGCAGCGTGGTGATACCCCGTCTCTATTCAAAAAAGAAAAAAATGTAAAAAAAAAAAAATAGTGCTGCCATTTCTTGAAATAAAGAACACCATCATTGTAAAGAAGCAAGTATATAAGATTTTATCCAGCCCTTCAGCCTCAGTATCCATACCCAAAACTGTTCCACAAAGGAAAACATATTGAAAGATCCATACATGTGGATTTGAATTTTAAAATTGCAGTTTTCAATATATATCACTACTTGCATGGGTTAAAAAGAATATGTTATAATGTGAGGATTTATGTGTAAATAGAAACAAGCATTAAATGTCAAAATCATTATTGTTGTGACAATCCTCATTCTTTTCATCCTCAAACTTGTGCATTAGAATAACACTGATTTTTTTTTTCTTATCATCATGTAAGATAAAAATAATGTTTATTTTCTCTTTGGTTATAGAGAATGAGTAGGTTCATTAAGATTGTTAGATAGATTACTGAATATTCAAAGAAACGTGTTGCAAAAATATTTCAGGATCAAAAAACTTTGAGATTTAAGGGCAAAAAGGTGAACAAAAGTAACATTCAACAATCATCTACTACAAATCTTAAACTTTCCATAAAAAACTCACATTAACTCAAAAAAGTTAAACTAATTGTAGCTATTTTCTACGCTAAAACTGTAAGAAGTCATTTGCAAACTACTTTTAGATTTCAATGGACATTTATTGAAAGTACCTTTTGTATTAGGCACCTTGTGTTGTAGTTGATAGTCTCTGAAGTAGACCAATAATTTCCATCTCTAGGACAGTCTTGGTCTTATATTTCTCCTCCCCTCAAGTGGGACCTAGACTTAGTGACACTTGTGATGAATAGAATGTTCTCACTAATAAGTGTGAGTCAAACAGTGAAAACACATGGACACATGGCAGAGAACGACACACACTGAGGCTTGTTGGGAAGAAGGAGAGGGAGGACATCAGAAAGAATAGCTAATGAATTCTGGGCTTAATAGCTTGGTGATGGGTTGATCTGTGAAACAAGCCACCATGGAGCACGTTTACCTATGTAACAAACCACATCCTGCATGTGTACCCCAGAACTTAAAATAAAAGTTGAAGAAAAAAATATAGCAGAAATGATTTTTGAGATGGGATTATATAAAAACTTTTGCTTCTGTCTTATTTACTTTATGCCTTCACTCTCAATTTCTGAGTCTATCTTTTACTATTTCCTTGTTCACTGTGGGAGAATCCAGCTGCTCTGTTGTCAGCAGCTTTATGAAAAACCAAAATGGCAAACTGGGGTCTCCTTCTAAGAGTCAGCAAGGAAATAGTTTCTTGCCAACAATCCTGTGGCTAGGATTGGGAGCAGATCATCTAGCCCCAGTCTGTAGCTGCAGATAACTCCAGCCCTTACCACCAGTTTAACTCAAACCTCATGGGAGAGTCTAAGCTAGAAGAAACTAGTTAAGCCACTCCTAGACTTCTGAACCTCAAAAACTATGTAAGATAATAAATGTTGGCCGGGCGCAGTGGCTCACGCATGTAATCCCAGCACTTTGGGAGGTCGAGGCGGGCGGATCACGAGGTAAGTGATGGAGACCATCCTGGTCAACATGGTGAAACCCCGTCTCAACTAAAAATACAGAAAAATTAGCTGGGCGTGGTGGCGCGTGCCTGTAGTCCCAGCTACTTGGGAGGCTGAGGCAGGAGAATTTCTTGATCCCTGGCAGCGGATTATATAAAAACTTTTTGCAGTGAGCCGAGGTCGCGCCACTGCACTCCAGCCTGGCGCCTGGTGATGAGTGAGACTCTGTCTCAAAAATAAATAAATAAATGTTTGCAGTTTTAAGCTATGAATACTGTAACAACTTACATAGCAATAATACACATGCATTAGCTTAATTTATTCTTATAAATGTTTTCTATAGATATTAAGATTTTCATTTTACAGAATAATTTACTGAGACTCTTAGAGGCAAAACTGTTTCTGAGATTTGAACTCTGTTCAGTCTGGCTCCTTTCTAAGTCTTTTTGTTATACCTGAATGTTTTCTGGGAATTTAGGGCTTTCTAGGACTAATTGTGGTAATTCTCATGTTTATGTTACACCTACTTCCTTGGTTTTATTTCTGACACTTTTGGATCACTCTTGCACAGACAATCCAGTTAAGAGTATGATGCAGCTGTTTCAAGCAGCCTGCTGCTTTGGCTGCAGCTGGGAACAGCTAACTTTCCCAGCAAGTTCTGATTAGCATTTTGATCTTGACAAGTGCTTTCTTCTCTGAATGCCACTGCAGGAGTGATTGTTGTCACCACCACACCGTAGGCTTCCACTGTAGGCAGATTCTGTGGTTTGCCTCTGCTTACTAAAAGCACAATCCGCTGCTGACATACCCTAAATGTGAGCCATTTCTCCTGATGTTTAGATGTATGAACCTTTTAAGGGAGAAGTAATTCCATGCAAATCATGTTAGATATGGATTTAGAAAATATCTGGGATTGAAATGAAGGTATAGGAGTGGAACTGGCATTTCTGAGTTCCTTTTATGTATTTGATACTTATTATGCATTAGCTTATTCAGCATGCATCTAACAAAGTTTGCGGGTGTGCAACTGCTATTGGTGGAGAAGAGGGTTGAGAAAAATTAGTGGAAGTGCTATGATTCTAAGGCTGCCTTTTAAAGTAAATCCTCTTCTTATTGTGTGCTAAATAATAGCATTTATTGAGTACTCACCATGTTCAGAATAATTTATCTTCAATCCTCACATCAGCTCTTCAAGATAACATGTATAGTTTCTCAGTTTACAAAATAGGATGAGGATTTAGATAAATGTCCCATAATAATAGGTAATCAACAGTAGATCTAGAGCCCGCAGAATGTTTGTCTGTTTTCTGATTCCAAACGTAGAACCCTGTTCACTATGTTCATTGGCTTTTATTAGTAGTATTTATAATCAGAAGAGATAAAGCCAGAATGGAGAATTTAATTAAAAAAGAATGAAACCAGAAATAAAATATTCTGATTAAAGGATGGATAGATGAAAGAGAAAGAAAAAAGAGAGAGAGGCAAAGAAGAAGAGAGAGAGAAAAAGAAAGAAAGAAGAAAGAAAGAGAAAGAAAAGAAAGGAGAGAGAGAAAAGAGAGAAAGAGAAAGAAAGGGAGGAAGAGAGAACAGAGAAAGAGAAAAAAGAAAGAAAGGGAGAAAGAGAGAAAGAAAAAGAAAGAAATAAAAAGGAAGGAAGGAAGGAAACAAGGAAGGAAGGAGAGAGAGAAAAGGAAGGAAAGAAAAAGGAAGGAAGGAAGGAATGGAAGACGGAGAAACAATTTAAGTGAATAAATGAAATGTTCACGAAAGAATCTAACAAAGAAGTTCCACAAAGTACAAAAACAAAACATTGCTCTATAAAAACACAGTAGCAATAATCACAATCATAACTAGCTCCCTATGTACCAGATAGTTTGCCTTTAGGGTTGTTGCAAAGACTGTAAGAGACAATCTGTACTGACTGTTGTCTCTATGGCTGTTTCATATATGAAACATATAACACTTAGAGAAGCTACCAGCTTGCCAAAGGCACACGGGAAGAAATCAGAGGGATGCAGACGGCAAGTATTCTGACTCCACAGGGGTAATTACAATCACTAAACAATACTGCTTTCCTTCCAATGCTCACATGTCTCATCAAGGTATGTTTTAAGGATACAATGGTTTGAATTTTTACATTAGAGCCAATGATACAGGAAAAGATGAGAAACTTACATTAAATGTAAACTGGAAGCCTTTATTACATAATCAAAGTCACATTCTATGAATAGTCCTTTTGAATGCTTTACTGAAAATGAACCTTTTTTTTCTTCAAATAAAACATGGTGGTAAAATACGATTAACATGCCATTATAAGAGAATCTTTTGTCATGTAGCTCAGGATGCAATATTTTATTTCAGCTGGAAATGGAATATCTTAACTGTCAATAAATTGTATTATAATAGATAAGTAAATAAAATAAAATTAAAAATAATAAATCAATATAAGAAATAAGGATGGGTTCAAGGTAATTGTGGGTTTCCCCCTAGATTCCAATTCTTTTACTCACATTCTGTACTAATCCAATCAAATATATTTGTTAATGACAATGTATATACAGCATACACAGGATAAATAGAAATGAAAAATGTAATCTGATCATGTCTTGGAGAGACCATTTTGAAAAGATGTCCCTTTGAATGTTTAATTCTGCACTGGATAAAGACAGTATTGGTTGTCTAATACCAGCTGTTTCTGCTTTGCTAATTATCTAAATCACAGACATTGATATAACCTTGAGACTGGGAGTCGTTAGGACTTAAGATCACAATTTTAAGTCAGGGTGGCGTGACAGAAAGTGTGCAGGGATTGAAATAAAAACATATGATTATGAATTTTTTAACTCTAATTTAACTATGTAGAGGGCCACCATGTGAAATACAGGAATCCTTTTTAAATATTGGATATTTTTGTTTGCTTTAGTTACAACAAAATATTGATATGGTCTAGAACACACATATACTAAGTTATTATTAATTGCTTTTCTTAAATTCAAATTTAAATGAACATCATCTGCTTTTATTTGCTGAATGTGAGTTTGTGAAACTTTCTGGACCCAAATGTTTTCCACTGAATAATGCATATAAATAATAATTTCTTGCCTACTTCACACACTTGTTGGCAGGATTAAGTTAGAAAGCAAATATACAAGCCTTATCAATTTCACTCGTTTGTTTCAGGGGCCATGTCGACAAATTTTGAACTTATTTAAATAAACTTAATATCCCATTATGTTAAATAATACATTAAATAATCCTTTCCCTTGACTATGACATTCTTTGTCCAGCTGATATAACTTTCCAGTTAATTTAGATAAATATTTCTACATTATTCACTTACATATTATTATTCGATGCATCTAAAAGGGTAAAAATTGGATTAGAAGGATACTCAACCTTTATGGATGACAAATACTAGTGGGTTTAAGTGGTAGAGGACGGTCTCAAAGTACTTCTACCTCTTAAAATAGTTTCTTGCATGGGTATGGTGGCTCACACCTGCAATCCCAGCACTTTGGGAGGCCAAGGTGGAGGGATCACTGAGGTCAAGAGTTCAAGACCAGCCTGACCATATGGTGAAACCTGGTCTCTACTAAAACTACAAAAATTAGCTGGACGTGGTGGTGGGTGCCTGTAATCCCAGCTACTCAGAAGGCTGAGATAGGAGACTTGCTTGAACCCAAGAGGCAGAGACTGCACCACTGCAGTCCAGACTGGACAACAGAGTGAGACTTGTTCCCCCCACCCGCCCCCTAGCCCCCCCAAAAAAAGGAAAGAAAAGTGTCTTGAACAATGGAGGTACTTTGTAGGGATTTGTCTTGTGATATTCATATGCATCAACTAAGAGATGCATTAACTAAGAGATGCAGAGGGAGATATCTGTCCAATGATGTACATACTTGTGGTTAACTAGTAAATTCAAACCCACAGATAAAGTAAAAATTTGCGGTTCCTAATCCTGATATGCAGAATTAGCTCATTGTTTCTATTAAAACCTGGACTACAAAAAAATAATAAATTTTGAAGGAGGGAATTATTTAATCTGAGATCCTGAGTCATCTACATTTAAAAATGATAGCACAACCTAGCAAACTGCTTACACATCAAGATGAGGGGGGACAAATTCAATGCAATTTTGTATAGTGATCCAATTGGTTCATATTTACATAAATAGAATCAGTGGTGGTGCGGATGTCAGCAAAATACTAAATAGTCTTTGACATGCATTTCTATTTCAGTTCTCATTGGAATCCTGGGTCTCTTTCCAATTCCAGTTTCTAATGGTCAGAATGAAATCCTGTAAAATTGTATCAATCTGAACCATTTTGCATAAATTTTAGATTTAATTCTAAAGATTTCTCATGAAAAAATGCTGGTCAATAGACATTTTGAATACGGAAAAGCTGTAAGAGCTACATTGATAATAGCTGTTTAAGTTAGTTTTCCAGTGGACCTTGCAAAAATGTAAATAATCAAATTTTATTGTTCTTTGATGAGTGGCTATATGTCTCAAACTTGCTTGTCAGTTGAAATTTATTTTCCAAGTAGGGTAAAAGGATCAAAAAATGTGTTATTCTTTGCTGTAACCATTTGAACATTTTAAAGCATATTTGTAAAACTACAGAGTTAATTCAATAACTTATTGAAATTATCATAAAAGTTCAGCAAATCATGCATTGCTTTCAGATTCTGATATATGCTAGATTTCCTGTTTTTACGAGTCAGCAGGTTTATAACCATAACCATTTGAATTTCAAATGATAAATTTATATCTAGCATAGCCATAGAATGAATAAAAAATGATGAGGGCACCCTTTAGAGAAATTTAAAAAGAATTGTGCATTTCATAATTTGATATATGTAACATAATCCATTATATGCCAGGGCTTATATTGTGCCAGCAAATGTAAACGGGAATGGAGACTCTTGTCTGTGCCCAGCACAAGGCACAACAACAGAGATGTTTCCTCCAGTTATGAACCACTTGCTCCCTGGTATGCAACGCTGTCTAGCTCTATGTGAAGGGGTGCATATGTAACACACTGAAGGACTCTATGGGCCTAATTACTATGCTAGAGTTTGGCAAAATGAGAAAGAATAGATGCCAAGCAAAGTGAGAAAAAGAATTCTGTAGCCATCTCCACAGGGCTAGAGAATTCATAGAAATATTTATTCCACAGCCAAGGCATAAAGCTGTATTTTCTTTTCTTTGGAATTCCTTCTTTCCATATGTTTTCTTCCCCCAAACCCATTACCTACTCATAAACATTTTGCCTAACGGTAATTACTATGTACTTTGAATTCAAAGGAATTTCCTTTGAATTTTCTCTGCTGAAGTCCAATAATAAAGGTTTAAACAGATACTGTTAACATGATTGTTTTTTCAGCTCTGCTAGATACTACAAGTCTTGACAACAGGGGCTAATTCTCATTAGCTTCATATCTCAAGGACTTTCCAATCACTGGGAAAATAGCAAGGGTCAATAAGCCCATGACAGTTGTTATGGGAATTTGAATCCCAGTTACCTATAAACTCTGTGTGTGGTCATTAACCTAAATCCCTTTGTTTCAGTATCCTCATGTGTAAGAAATATGTTTAAAATCAGATGTTGTGAAGTTTAGAAAAAAAAAATATGATGATAAAAGCACTTGGTACCTTGATTAAGTGTAAGTGCATATACACGTTGGTGCACCACTTCCATTCTCTGCCTCTGTTTTCACTTCTCAGAAAAGCTATTGTTGTTGTTGTTGTTGTTTTGAGACAGAATTTCACTCTTGTTGCCCAGGTTGGAGTGCTATGGAGGTATCTCAGCTCACTGCAACCTCCTCCTCTCCGGTTCAAGTGATTTTCCTGCTTCAGCCTCCAGAGTAGCTGAGCTGGGATTACAGACATGTGCCACCATGCCCAGCTAATTTTGTATTTTTAGCAGAGAAGGGGTTTCTCCATGTTGGTCAGGTTGGTCTTGAACTTCCAACCTCAGGTGATCCACCCACCTCATCCTCCCGAAGTGCTTTAATCCAAAGGGATTACAGGCATGAACCACCGAACCCAGCGCTTGTTGTTGTTTTTAAGACTCTAGCTGTACATCAGGATATTGTTTTTAAGACTCTAGCTGTACATCGGGATAATCAAAACGTCATGCTTTGAGAGTTTGGGACTTTTAATTTTAGGCCATTAGTTCATGAAAGGATTCTAGATTGAGTTTACATAATCTCTAATTATTTACTCATAATGAATGTGCAGTCCATAATGAAGAAATCTAAGACTGCAGATATGTCCCATATAACTTTGTAAAGTCATGTGTATATGAGAAAGACATGAATATGTGTGAATGCATTTGTATACATTTCCTGCATTTACAAAACTTTGCTATATTTTTGTTATGTATATATAGATAAAGAGAGGTCCTTTGTCAACTCATAAATGTTCGGTTATATTTCATAATTAATCACATGAAACATTCAACATAACTAATCTGTTTTTTAATACCAGACCAGTCAAACAAGTTAGATAATACTTACAAAATGCTTAATAATTAATGGCATCTAACAGTGAATTGCAAAATTGAGTCTTTGCTTTTCTTATTTCCTTGTTAAAAAGCAGCAAAATGAACAAAAAATATACATTAAAAGAAAACAAAAGTAAATCTTCAGAAACGGCTGCACCTATAACTAAACTGAGTTGGAAAGCAAGGGCAGACCCTGACATTTTGTCTGTGCAGGCACCAGTAATTTAGAATCTGTGTGAGGTTGAAGCACCACACAGTTTGTTTCAGGGTTAAGACAGCCTGCGTGGGGAGGCATATTCCTCTCTACCTCTGTTTTGTTGTCGTGGTTGCCTTACTTTATTTTTCTTAGGTCAGAAACCACTCACCCCTTTCTAAAATTAAAAAGAAACCCACTAAGCATAAACATTAACATGGAAAGGAATATTTTCCTAAATTCTGGAGTGTTTGAATGAGAGGGAGAGAATCACAGTGTCTATGGATGCTGGAGAGAAAGAAGTGTTTCCACCTCAGTGCAAGCACAAAGTTGATAAATTGTTGAAGAGTAGCCAGATATAGACAGGTTGCTGTGATGGCATTCAAATCTAAGTACTCACCATTTGCCACCTCCAGAATGTGTCAAAAATTCCATCTCCTCCTCCACCAAGTTTTTTTTTGTTGTTGTTCCATATGCAGCTTAGATTGTATAAGGTGAGATGATCAGCATTTGAAACTAACTTTTTAAAATTCAACCAAAAGACACTAGGTTTTTCTGGGAGGAGTCTTGCTTCACAGTTTGGACATGTAAATAGGTCTAGCTAATTTAGAGCAACTGATAACTCCCCTTAAAAAAAAAAACAAAAGCCGGCGATACCAACATGCTTATGCCTTTACGCAAACACACTAAGCACATTTGGGAATCTGCTGCCGGGGCCTCCCCATCTGCTGTGGCAGTCACAGGCTAGCCTGCAGAGCCCACTGCCTCTTGGGCATCTCATGGGGCTGTCTGCTGGAGATCTTTGTTCCAGAACTGTCAGCTGGTGAGGCACTCTGAGGCCACCTTTGACCTCTGTCCCTAATCCCCTCTGACACATTCCAGGCTGTTGCACTGGATCATCCTCTCTGGTTCATTGCACAGCATTCAAGCCAACAATCGGCATGTCCTTTTTCCCATCTGTGTGTTCTAGTATAGGCTGGGTCAGGAGAGATGTCACTGTTTCTCTTCCTCACTCCTGACAGCTTTCTGATTTTCAGCATTTAACTTTATAAAAACTAACTTGCAAAGACCTGAAGTTAAATGACAAACATATTGGGAAATTTAGCATTGTGGCTAAGACTTAAACAGTACATGCTTCATCCATGCTGGGGAAAGAGAATCACACAAGTCAAAATGAAGATATCAATAATTTTGGTGCAAAACAGACAGCCCATAGACATTGACAAAGTCAAAAGCACTGCCACCAGCAAGTCCAAAATGAATACAATTAAGTGGCCAAAGCAATTAATAGTAATGAAATAACCTTCCCTTTCAAACTTCAATGGCTCCATCTTTTATGTCATTACTCTGAATGAAAGATCTCACCCCCATACCATAGGAATCTCTCTCTCTCTCTCTCTTTCTGGTGTGTGTGTGTGTGTGTGAGTGTGTGTGTGTGTGTGTGTGTATGTTCATGCATGTGTGCAGTGGTAAGGGGGTGGTAGAAATGGTGGAGAGTGGAATGTGCTCTACATGATGCTGTTATACATATAGCATGAAGAGATTTTCTACTTTTTCTTATAATTTGGAATTATTTACCTGATAAGCAGCTACATTTTCTTTCAAATCCATTTTCTGATAAAGAAGAAGCTGGTGAAATCATAATATCTTGTTGACGGAAAAGAAGGTAGTTCTCAAAGCTACCCAGTTTCCCAGAGAAAATTGGATTCACAGTGTTAGGACTGGGAGGGAAGAAAAAAATTCTGACTTTATTATAATCTAGGCTTTTTGTGAGATGTGGTGGCCAAGGAAATACAGGTCAAGTATCTAATCTACTTTTTCCAAGAAATTCTGAAAAATAAGTTTATTTCTCTTTTTAAAATAATATCAGCAGTGAAGAAAAGTGGAATTTCCTCTTTTGTTTCTTTTCTTTCTTTCTTTTTTTTTTTTAAAGACAGAGTCTTGCTCTGTTGCCAGGTGCCAGCCTGGAGTGCAGTGTCACGATCTTGGCTCACTGCAACCTCTGCCTCCTGGGTTCAAGCAATTCTCCTGCTTCAGCCTCCCGAGTATCTAGGACTACAGGCGTGCGCCACCACACCCAGCTGATTTTTGTATTTTAGTAGAGATGGGGTTTCATCATGTTGGCCAGGATGGTCTAGATCTCTTGACCTCATGATCCACCCACCTCGGCTTCCCAAAGTGCTGGGATTACAGGCGTGAGCCACTGCGTCCGGCCCTTTATTTTTTATTCTATTCAATGTGACTCAATGCAGAGATTTAAACCTATTTGTATTCAACCTAATTTTCATAATAAAACCTAACAGTACAAGGGAAAATATGTTTTCAAGAAATGTTTTGTGAGTTTAAAGACTGAATAACCCACAACATTAAAAAGGAGAAAGCAGGGCTTAAGAAGCAAACTCTGGCATCAAACAAATGAGCATCCTTTGTATCTAGCTGTCACTTCTGACCAAGTCATTCAAAGTCTTGGTACCACAGTATTCTTACCTGTAGAAAGGTACTAGTAATATCACATAAGTTTGGTCTAAGGTTTTGGTGATATAATATCATATAATATCTGGTTCTGAGACAGAACTAAACATGTTTTATTATCTTGACTTTTTTTTTCTTGATGTTTCCTATCAGAATCAGTGCCAAACACGCATTTTGTAGGTAAGCTGAGGCACAGAAATGCAATAGTGAAAAGAGTGTGGAACAATGAGTCAGAAAAACCAGCATTCCATCAGAGGAAAACAGGTTGCTATCATCTGCTGCATATTACAAAGAAGTGAAATACAACAGTGATTTTAAGGCAGAAAACTACATAACATCTGGAGGCATTTTCTAGGAAGGGTAAACAGTCGGTAAAACAGACTGAAATGAGAGCTTGATATCATGAAGATGAAGACTAGTGTGGTTAAAACTTTGAGACATAGAACAACATTGACTCCAGCAAAGAAGCCAGTTTTAAAAGCAGCTTGGGTGAGAATGATCACCTGATAAGTTTTAGGGTCATCTATTGTTAGTTTATAAGATCCATCAGTGGTCTACACAGGCCAAATAGACATGGTGAACAGACGTGGCAGGAGTCTTCAAGTTTGTGTTTGTAGGGTTTTTTTTGTAGCTCTAATCTCTGCAATCCTTCCAGAAATGTGTGTTTGCTTTTGCTTTAATATTAAAATAGAACAAAGGTAGTTCTAAAGACTTCAACTTACCCTTTTCTGCTATAATAGCTTGCATTTCAGAGACATCAATGTAGAGATTAGCCAGTGGCATTTCAACTATGCATTTCAGAACTGAGGAAACCCCAAGTTTCTTCATATATGAATAGACAAAATTACACAATTATTTTGGTAGGTATGCTGCTGTCCCGTGAGTCATACTTTGTATACAAACCCTTAGGGCCTGATGGAAATTGAGCCTATTTGTATTTTTGGAAGCAAGGAGAGGTGGTAAGTACTGACTTTGAGGAGGAACCACAGTCTCCTGCCTGCAGAAAAATTACCTTATTTCTTTAGAAAATGGTGAACTAATTTCTTAGACAGGAGAACACTAACCAAAACATGGGAGGCAAAGTCCTTAGTTTCTTTAAAAGTTTACATCATGTCCATTCCCGTGTTCAAGGTATTGGACAATCAATGCCCTAACTTTAACATGAGAGTCCATAAAGTTATAATTTAAATTTATGTTGTAAATTTGGTCCTCAAATGATTAGAATTTGGATTTAATTTCCTGAAATTCTAAACCATTTGCTATAGAAGATAAGAGTTGCATTTAGGGCAAACACAGAAAATTTCTTGATCCTTATTTAGATGTTGACCTGGCCATTTAAAATCATCATTTTCTTCTTCCAAGCTTTCTAAGCACACATAGAGGCAATCAACCAATCCTATGATACTATTTATTTCCACTAAAATATTTTATTAGCATTCAAATGCAGGTGACTACAGATGACAATTTAAGTACCTGTTTTTCCACCACATTCTATGTACTACTAGTGTCCAATGTCATATTGGCTTCAGGGTAATCAATACCTTTATATTAGTCAGATGAGAGAAACAACTTTAGATAAATTTTCACTTCTCTAGTCTGAACTCTTTCTAGGAGCAAGATCACTATGAGTATTATGGGATAGGTTTTGTTATCAGAAAAACAGAATATTTTCCAACTGGGAAAGGAACTGGAGAAGTGAAAGGTCAAAAAGGGAATTGAATGAGGGAGAGAGTCATTGGCTATATTTAGTTTCTGAGGTGGGACAGCAAACGGAAATCTTGTTGGAAGATCTATGGAGATTTGTTGGTTCTGCATAACTACAGCTTCTGTGGGTCTACAGACAAGCAGATAGTAGTTGTCCTGAAGCCACTGTTGTGCAATAGGATCATCAGTCAGGAAAAAACAAAAAATTAGGAGAGGAAAGCAAGAATAATCTGGAACTTTTTGGTCACTTCTAGATCTGTGTTCTATTGTATCTGACTACAATGAATTTCAGAAAATAATGGCCTCTGTTTCATTTTAGCATTCAAAATGATATGTACCTCTCTAAAATAAAATAAAAGGAACCAAAGATTCTTAGAAAAATGGCTGACTCTAGACTGGGAACTGGAAAGATACAAACAAGACAAATCTACAACATCTTGAACAACTAGAAAGCAAAGAGGTGCCAAAATGACAAAACGGCAACAACAAACAGATAGGAGCTTGTAAAAGGAGAGAGAAACCAAAGGAGTCACCAGTGGTGGATTCTGGGATATCCGAGAAAGAAAATGGTATGAAAATATGGGATTTAAATCAAAAAAATAAAATAAATATTCATAAGTCCATGCTCATAGAAATAAATGATTCAATAAATAAATTAGAAAGTAAAAGTCTATTTTTCACAGAAAAATTCCAAGTAACATATGTAGTTCTTCCTATTCTATTAAGCAGGGCTTAGTTTACTTCCTCTTGAGTGTGGGTTGGGATTGTTGACTCACATGCAAAGAACAGAGTATGAAAAGAGACAAATAATGACTTTTTACTGTAAAAAACTTTCCGACACCATTTTAAACAAGTGAAATGTTTCAAAATATCAGTAATAAGCATATTTCCCTTGCTATAATATCATAAGAAAGGCACCCTGCCTCTAAGTTTCTTGTTCTCAAAAAATTATAACCCAAGTCAAATAATAAGAAAACATCAACTGAGTTTGGGGAGTGTTCTACAAAACACCTGACTACTACTCCACAGAACTATTAAGTTCATAAAAAACAAGAAAAATTAAGACACTGTTACAGATCAGAGGAGTCTAAGGAGATATGCCAACTAAATGTAATATGGTATCTTGGGTGGGAAATTAGAACAGGGAAAAAAAACAGATCCCCCCCATCAGAAAAAAAAAAAGAAAAATAACCTATAGGTTAGTGAAGAGTATTGTACCAAATAGTTAATAGTATTATACTAGATATTCATTCTTAGATTTGACATATGTACCATGGCTTTATAAGATGATAACACTAGGAAAAGCCATGTGAGAGGTATATGATGACCCGCTATAGTATCTTCGCAGCTTTTCTGCAAATCCAAAGTTATTCTAAAATAAAAAGTTTCAAAAAATGACAAAATCATTTTTATAAATTTCTCTTCTTCCCAACCTTAACTTGAAACTACACACAGAAAATGATTCTGAGATGACAGTTTTAGTTAACCAAGTTGATAAAGAATGAAGACCACAATCATACAACCAAAGGTAGAGAAATTTAAATATAATCTTCTTATACTGTCTTACATAGTTTAGCTACTGAAAGACCTCATTGTGTCACCTTGGAATGATCCTAAGTTCCAACTAACTTTACCTTCAATATGCTGTATGAACATGATGTTATTTATTCTTTCTTTTTTATATTCTTATTTACAAGACTGAAGCCCTGAGTCAATCAGTTTTTTTATTCTTTCAACCGAAATTTACATTGTTCACAATTTAAAAATGAACTAAAAAGGAAACAATTGTCTTTAGGATTCTTAATTACAGAGGCTGGAAAAATATGGAAAATGTGCATGTGGAACTAATATAAAAGTCCTATTTTGAGAAAAAATAGAAACTAAACAATTTCTGGGCATCTTTGCAGGAAAGGGACATTAATTATCAATCTAAAGTTTGTTTAAATTTTAATAAAAATACATTGAGAATTAACAGATGCTCAATATCCCCATGTTTTCTTCTCTATTGCTATTTAGGAAGGTCATCCCTAAACACACTGTTTTAATTTATTATTTATTTTGCGAAAAATGTAAGGAAATTTTTACTAGAGAAAAGTTGAAAGAATAGTACAGTGACTATCTTTACGCCCTTCACCTAGATATGCCAATTAAAATTTTACTATATTGTCATTGTATCCCTAGCTTCTCTTTCTATTCACATTTGTTCATTACTATATCCCCAACAAATAAAGTAACAGTGGCTGGCACATGGCTTATTTAGTGTACAAATAAAATAATGCTCTATCAACAATGGCACCTATGCCACACTGGAAGGCTCCAATTGATCACAATAACCACAATTTGTACATTTTTCAAAGTTTATGTTGAATAGTATAACATAATACATGGTTAGAAATGGGTCTGGATCTTTGCTTATTTTTTTCTCTTGGATATTAACATAGTTGCTTATACATATTAATGATAATTTACGTATTCCTTGAATGAAGTTTACTGTGCATTCTATCACCCAACTACTTTTGAGATTTTCATTCATACTCTCTCCAATTCAAGAGAATTTAAATTTAATCAAATTACTTGAAATATCATCTGAGATTATTAAAAAGAAGTTATATATCTATTTTTATTTATACTCATGTTCATATTTATTTGCTACACTATTTGAGATTAAATTTTAGGCATTCATTATTTCTCAAGTGAAATCAATTGTAATTTCATTGAAAACCAGGGCTAGATAAAACTTTATAGGAAATAAATTGTGTTTTCGGTTCAAATAATATTCACAGCATCACAAGTAAATATCATTCAAGTTTCATTTAAATACCCTCTAGATATGTGAAATTCACTAAGGCTTTCATCTCTCACTTCATCTGCCTGTAGTTTTACATGTTATAATTATTTAGAAACAACTTCCTATTTATGGTCTGCATTTATTTCTCATTGTTAACTCTGCAATATAATTACAAATTCTTGTTATATTTCCATCCATGTGTTTTTCTACATCTTCAGAAAATAGTGAGCCTTTTTGTTCTTGTCTCTATTGTCTAAGTTCTAAGTAGAATTAATTCATTTTTATGTTTAAACTGTTATATACAGACAAACATGTTTATTGTACTTATGCCAACGAAGACTCTCCATACACCATCTGAGTTCTCATTGGTACTTCTTCTACTGTCTTGGGATGAAGAAAAAAAGAAAAACAAGCAAACACAATTTTCTTAACTAAGACAGTCTTTCAGATGCGTGGAAACAACTGTTATTGCCATTTATGTTCTCTTTTAATCTAATTACCACAAAACTTCTAATTATTTGATTTAATATCTTTAACATCTTGAATTCCTTTTTATTTAAGCCTTCAAGACTATCCTGTTGCTACGAACCCATATCATTCAAAGATGCTGATCAAAACACTGAGATAAGACAAAACAAATAAAACAAAACTTTGTAGTTTTATAGACCTTGTCATTTTTTTCCTAGAGGATTAATCACCTCTATTTTACAGAATGGGAAACATATTAATAAGATATTAGATGTTTTAAGATATTAGACTTTAGAAACATCCATGAAGTTAAATATTGTTTTGTGAAGTATCTGTCCATTTCCTGGAAGTGATTTTAGTGATCACACATTCCAATTCTCCATCTTAACAAGAAAGATTCTGAGATCTATCCTAAAAAGATGACATAAATTTGCAGAGTTGAAAACGTAGTGGTACATCATAAATAAATCCTTGACTAGTAGAATTCCTTTTTAAGCAATCTCAGATGATATTTAAAGTAATTGGTTGAAATTGAACCCTCTTGAATTGGAGAAAGAATGTAATGAAAATCTGAAAAAGTAGTTGGTTAATGGAATGCACAATAAACTTGATTCAAGGAATACATAAATTATCATTAATGTGCATGAGGGTCTATGTGAAGATCCAAGAAAAAAATTAAGCAAAGAGCCAGACCCATTTCTAACCATGTATTATGTTACACTGCTCAACATGAACTTTGAAAAATGTAGAAACTGGGATTATTGTGACCAAATTGGAATCTTCTAGTGTGGCACAGAGGCTATTGTTGATGGAGTGTTCTTTTATTTTTCATTAAATTAAGCCATGTCTGGGTGTCATTACTTTATGAGCTAGGGATATAGAAATGAACAAATGTGAATTTCTCCTCTTGTGGATTTATAGCTCAGTGGGGGGTGGCACACAAGTTACAAATAAATATGCCAAATTTGTAGTAGATGCTATGATCAGAGAAGAATGAAGCAAGTTAGAGGGAGAGGAATGCTAAAAACAAGACCCCACTTTTTTGAACTCCCTTTTATTAATAAGGTCATATTTCAGCAGAGATAGGAAGCAACAGAGGGAATAAGAAAAAACAGCATGAATGAATGTCCTGATGCTGGAGCATGCCTACAATGGTTCAGGAACAGTGAAAATATGAGCACCAGAAGTTGGTAAAGTAAAGGGGAGAGTTGGTAGGAGACGAGGTCAAGTGTGTGATGGATCTGAAGCTGGAGACAATGTTAGCATTGGGCACCTCATAAAGAGCCTTAAAAATTAAAGCACTTGCTCTTAATGATATGGAAGGTCATTGAGGAGCCTTGAATAGAGGAATTATGTTTGATTTACATCAAGATCATTGTGACTGCTTTGTAGGGATAGAGGGTATTAGAAATGCTGCAATAATAAAGCATGCAACATTGCCTTGCTGTGTGACATGAGAACAAATTAACATGTCCACATTTCAGTAGCCATATCTGTAAAATGGAGACATCGACACCCTAAGATAACTGACCAGAGTGTTGTAAAAACTGGCTTGTATAATGCATGTGACCTCATAGTTTAAACTATAGCTTAAATTTCGAAAAGGTGAGGACAAAGGCCTAATTGAGCTGAAAAGGAAAACAGTCATATGGAAAACCCTGTAACCTCCATTGGAAGCGTCTGTGTATTTTTACTGCGTAAAATTACATTATTTTGGGCGAGAAAACTCATAAGTAAATGGATATCTAGTTAGGGCAACACTTTCAAGCTAGTCTCAAGTGTTTATACATTTAATATTTATTTAACAAGCAATCTATAGCTAGTTAATTAGATAGCATGCTTAATATCTCATTTTCTTTAGTTGTATGGGTAAATGCTAATTAAATTCCTGAGCATTTCTCACAAGTGTAATGTAATAATAACACCATCACACACTTATTGGTTCTGCAGATTTGAATTAATTACATTGCAAGTAGATTTATCTTTCATATATTTATACCTCAATAGGTGCTCTTCCTGACAATCATAGGGGATTTAATTTCCATACTATCACCTTATTAATTCTAAATTAAATATGTTTAGTAGGAGTGTAATACTTGTTGAAACTCTAGTTAGTGATATTTCTTCTACACATCTGGATTTTGCATTTTAGTGTCTGAAATTCATGTTGCCTTATGCTGCTAAGAAAAGAACAGGGGCAATTAATAAGGCAATAAAAGAGACTACAAAATGTAGTTTGGAGACAAGCCAAGTAGTGTGCTACTAAGCAGTGATTCTTCAGCATTTTGAGGGACATAGCTGACTGGTAAACCAGTTTTCTTCTTCCTACCTCTGACTATAAGTCTTTCTTTAAAAATATGTATATGTATTTTTTTATTTATTCTCACACCTTTTCTCCCTTCCCACTGAGGTCACTGCCTTCTTTCTAAGCCCATCCTCTCTCCCCTGAACTGGTTTAATAGCCTTTTTCTTGTATTTCACATAGCAAGTCTAGCCTTCTTCCATCCATTTCCCATACAGACACTAGAATGATCTTCCACTTGTGGACTCATGAACTTGTCACTCTTCTTCTGGAATGCCTTATCGCCAGAATATTTTCCAAATGCTTTACCAATGACATGTTACATCTTGCTTAAAGCCGCAATCTCATTCTTCACTTTTGTTCCCATTACTTTCAAAACTTAACTCTTACAGGAAACTCCCACCTATGTACCAGTGCTTTTGTCTGCTTAGACTTCCCCTCCCTATCCTGGCTAATTCTAACTCATGTCTCAAAACTCAAATGTATGTTAATTGAATGAAGAAAAGACATTTGTGTTGACGTTGAATTACTGAATGCCAAGTCTATGTGTACTGCCAAGTCTACGTGGTTTTTGTTTGTTTGTTTGTTTGTTTTAATGGATGTTGTTGCCCTGTTACCTAAGTGGTCACTCCCCTTAAACTCAGAAACTACCATATAAAAGTTTAATAAATTTATGTAATAATCATTTACTAAGTACCTATGGATTACTACAAAATATGTGTGCCAGATGCTGGAGAACACATGCATCATGTTTTAGAAAGGAAACAATGCCCAGCTCCACATGCAAGAATCATGATAAGGTTAATTCCATACAGACCACAGGGCAGTGGCCAAGAGCAAAGACTCTGGAATCATACTTCTGCAAAAGAAGCTAAAATTCTTCATCAAAAGTGAAAGCAGAGGAGCACTTAGGGGCACTGTGAGGAACAAATAAAACAATTCAGGTAAACAACCTGAGTGACCTATTTACACAAGCTATTTGGAAAGTTCCAGACTCAACTATCTGATGAGTTTAGAAAGTATTATATATATATATATATATTTTTTTTTTTTTTTTTTGAGACAGAGTTTCGCTCTTGTTACCCAGGCTGGAGTGCAATGGCGCGATCTCGGCTCACTGCAACCTCCGCCTCCCGGGTTCAAGCAATTCTCCTGCCCCAGCCTCCCGAGTAGCTGGGACTACAGGCACGTGCCACCACGCCCAGCTAATTTTTGTATTTTTAGTAGAGACGGGGTTTCACCATGTTGACCAGGATGGTCTCGATCTCTTGACCTCGTGATCCGCCCGCCTCGGCCTCCCAAAGTGCTGGGATTACAGGCGTGAGCCACCCCGCCCGGCCTATATTTTAATTTATTTAAATAAGTACACATGTCAATGCTCATATATATTAGTTTTTATTATGATGAACACTTTGCTAATAATTTAGATGCAGAAACAAAGGCTCAATGACTTCTTCCAAAGCAAATAGTGTATAACAAAGATAAAGTGCCTGTCCTTTTATTTATCAATAAATAATAAATGCATAGGATAAGCAAAGAAATAAAAACTATGAATAATTGAGAGACTGTACTTTCATTAATAAATCATATATTTTTCCCAGGTTGACAAAAATTTATTTTTTATTTGATGATATTGATGATTCTCATATTCTGAAAATTTGGGAGAAAATTACAGTTAGATATTTCAAAGGGAATAACTGTAAAACAAATGATAATTTATAAGCATGTATATACATATGGCTAATTCATGAATTTTTGCAAGAATTCAGAGAATCAGAGGCCTGAAGAACCAGGAGAGAGAAAAGAGGCAAGATTTGTTATTGGTAAGCTTTTTCAATACTGTACATAGCCCTTTGCAATCTTAAAATGATTTTCTCAAGGATTATTACATTTAACACTAAGGTTTGGTAGGAAAGGTAAGAACTTGTTCTGCAATGAATAAGGAAACAGAAACAAACAGTGGGAAAGCAACTCACCAAAAGTCACAGACATAGTGGCAGCACTGGGGCTACAACTCTGTATTTCTTTTATTTAAAATGGGGCTCTTTTCCCTTCACCATTGCTGGGCCTTTCCTCCCTCTTCCCTCCCAAGCTCTTTGGAAAGTGTCAATTTTGGCCATCTGATGAGTGTGAGAAATATTTTGTTTCTACAAATTTAAATAGTTTAGTAGTAAGACTCTGTTGTCTCGGCTTTTATTAAAGAAATTATTCAGAATTCAACAAAAACAACAAGAAAACCCCATTTATACTTTAAAAAGCAGTTAACAGTTGCTTTATCATCCATTACAAAGGGACTCTTTGTGTACTCAGCTGACAAATTTGTCATTGGAAGAGGCAATTCTGACATTGGTGTGCAGAATTACAATGTTCAACTTGAGCCTCCATAACTTAAAGTCTCTTTAAGATCAGGAAGGGTCCTCTTCTCATGGCCACTCTGTCCCTTTCAATTATTGCAGAGCTTCAGTCTCTTCTCATTTTAGCCCTTCTCTGATGTTTTATTTAGTTTCCTTGATTTGGGCTAATATTTGCATTCTCTCTCTCCAACACGAATTTTTTGGTTCATTTGACCTTCTCTCACCTCTAAATCATAGTTGGCTCACAGTATTTCCTCTAAGCCTATTCTTGACTCCTCTCTTCTGCAGCTTCTGCTCTTTCTAAATTCCCTTTTCCTCCTAGTCATCCTTACTCCTTTACTTCTTTGATGAGGCAAGATGTATCCATATGTTAATTGCTTTGGGTATTGAGAATGGGATGAGTGGGAGGAATGGTTTTTGGCCCTGTCAGTCCTGTGATTATAATCAATGAAATGGTAGATACCAATCACATCCTTGATGTTGTAATCCATTTAGAACTTCTTTCATTCTTCTTCATATATCCTACACTCCGAATAATCTGAATATGCATCTGCATTTTCAGTCAGTGGTTCTCAAGTGGGCATCAGAATCACCAGGTGGGTTTGCTAAAATATAGATTGCTGGGCCCTTCCCCCAGATGTTCTTCTTCAGTACACTTGAGTGTGATCTCAGATTTTGTATTTCTAACAAATTTCCAGAAGATGGGAATGCTGCTCATCCAGGGGACTGCATTTTGAGAACCACTGTTTTGACCTCTATTGCCTCTGCAACTTATGCTCCCCATTTGAAATACCTTTGAACTCCATTTAAACACTTTCAAACAAATACATCGACTGACACACATTAAAATGCTGCCTTCACGCATCTATCTAGTATTTACTGAGATCTTACTCTGTGCCAGACACTGAGTTTGGTCTATAGCCTCAGGGAAAATATATTACCAAACAAGTCATTCTTAAATCTCTTCAGCTAGAAAGGACTGACATCTTTCTCATAACGTGACAACCATCCCTCCCCTGTTACCTCACAACTCAAAGAGTTGTCCTTGTATCAGAATGATTGGCGTCACTTTGAAACTGACAGAAATTCAGAGTCTCAGACCCCAACTTAGATCTACAAAATCAGAATCTGCATTTTATCGGTGTCTTAGTTGATTCATATGCAGATTAGAGTTTGAGAAGTATTACTTTTCTATACTATCAACTCTTTCAGGTAAAAATCTAACTATGAATCTCCAAAAATGCTTATCAAGTGTCTGACCTATGATGGAAGGGGAAGGCGTGAAGGAGCAGGCAAATAATCATTGTTATTTTGTCCAGATTTACTTAGTGTATGCAAAGCTTTATGTAGCACAGAGTTTGATGCAAGCTTATTTCATCTTTACAACAGAAAATAACTAATGACTACTTGTTGTTTCAAATTAAGTCGATTTGAGTTTGTCATGGGATAAAAGCAAACTGCAAGCAACCCATCAAAATGGTAGAGAAGGCAGAAAATATCAAAAATTCTTCTGCAAAAGACATGGTTTTGAAACTCATGCTTGATTCTCTTAAGAAGCATAGTGATTACGAGTATTAATAGCCATAATTTACTGAGCAGTATGTTAAACACAGTTAGATGTTTTATATGACAGGGTTTTTATTGTTAGTTTATTGAGATAAATGTTATTTTTGCTACTTGTTAAAAAATCAAAGTGAAATGACAAACTCAGGATCTTGCTTACTTTAGAAAGTTAAATAATAAAATGATCAAAATCTGAATGCATCAAAGGAAATTTCACTAGCTTGACACATCAATAGTTGGTATTAAGAAACCTCTTGAAAATGTATGGCCAAAAGTAACGTATTTTCCTCACTTGCAGTTAGGTCCCATCTGACATCCCTGTAACAAAAGACAGATTAACAAGGGAAAAGCATAGGACATAATTTAACAATGTTTTACATGATGCAGTAGCTTTCAGAGACGAAGACCTTAAAACCCAGAGAAAACTGTGTTTTTATGCTAATTATGAAGAAAACAGTGAATAATTGTGGAGAAATATGATTGAACAAAAAAGTTATGATCCGTGGTAATAAACTGGGGAGAACTTAGCAAGGATAGTTTTTATTTTCAGATTCTTCTTGGCCTCTTTGTGCATTTCTTTCCTCCAGGTATAGGTAAAAACACCTGAAGTTCTTCAAAGGTGAAGGAAAAAGTCAGAGAGTGACCTTTCTGTGTTTTATGGCTTGCACTAGGAGAGGAATTCTAGTTTTTATGACCCACCTTGGTAGAGATGAATTCTGGTTTCTATGGCTAGATTTGGGGGAGAAAGAGCAGCAGGAGACAGAAAGGCAAGAGGAAGTCAGAGAAACCGTCTTGCTTCTGATGCCCTCCTGTCTCCTTCAGCTCAAAATAGTCTATGGTAACAGTTTCTGATATCCAAGAAGAGCCATCTGATTTTTAATATTTTATGAGATAAAGTTTTACACAAAATTTTGATTGTAGACTATATTCCAAAAATTTTATTAATCTTCTTGGGAATAAGATTCATGAAACATATGTAAATCATAACTGTGTCTCCAGTATCACTGTGGGAAGCAGAAAACTTCCTTTCTAAAGTTTCCTTTCTTGTTAAAGAATAAGTGTGCTAATAACTTCATTAAGCCCTGTCCTATGTAGCTGTTAGACATGCCATGCTTACAGGCACATAGTACATTCTATGTCCTTGTACTTTAACCAAAATATCTGTGCTGGATGTGCTCACAGGCATGTCCCAGCTCTCCATTGCTTTTACCTGCCTAGAAAAGTTTTAAGTTCTTAGCCAGTCGAGTTTTATTAGACTCCAACCAACAGAGATCAGACACAGAAGTAAGGATGAACCCAAACGCGTAAGGGATAAATTTCTGTGTTTGCCTTTATTCATTGTACTCTTGTGGCAAAATGGCTAGCGAGAGTACCCTTCCTGCAGTCCAGGAAGTAAAAATTGCATTGATAAAAGAGCCTTTGTCTCAGTGCTATATTTTCTTTGTGGCACCGAGCATCAATTTCCAACAATCACCCAGCTCAATGGTTAGCAGTTCTTAATGGGGATAGGAGGGTGGTATTTACACCCCCTATCCCCCCAAAGAGACATATGATGATTTCTGGAAACATTTTTGGTAGTGACAGCCGAGGGTGAAGTTGTACTGGCATTTAGTAGATAGAAACCAAGAATATTGCTAAAGTATTCTACAACGCACAGGACAGCCTTCCACAGTTCTGAGTCTGAGGTACTGTGATCTAATTTAAAACATTGTACAGGCACGAGCCTGTAATCCCAGCACTTTGGGAGACTGAGGTGGACAGATCATCTGAGCTCAGGAGTTCAAGACCAGCCTGGCCAACATGGTGAAACCCCGTCTCTATGAAAAACACAAAAATTAGCTAGGCCTGGTGGTGCACGCCTATAATCCCAGCTACTCAGGAGGCTGAGGCAGCAGAATCACCTGAACGTGGGAGGTGGAGGTGGCAGTGAGCAAAGATCATGTCACTGCATGCCAGCCTGGACAACAGAGCAAGACTCCATTTCAAAAAAAAATTATACAGAATATAATATAAATTGAATAATTGGAGTACAGAAATATACTTCAGAAAAATGTATTACATACAAATAGATAGTTTGATTTGACTAAAGACAAACAGAGAAATTCTAGAGTCATCACTTGAGCCCATTTTCTGGCTTAACAACTCACATTTTATCCATCATATAGCACATGTGCGTGCACACACACATTACTTCTGACTGATAGTAATGTTTTTCCATTGTGATATACCACTTCTCTTAAACAACAAACCAGGTGATTTCTGGAATCAGATGATTTGAGTATTAATCCTGACTCAGCTACTTTGTAGTTTTGTAACTTCCAACATCGCAAAAAAAGTTCATGTTCACAGAAAAAAGTTCTTATTCACAGAAAAAGTTAAAACAAGTTATCTAACATTTTCTCCCTCTCCTTTCCCTTCTTCTCTTTTCTTCTTCTTTTCATTATCTATTAAATGAAAATAATAATATTCAGTCCTGAGATCATCACTACAAATCATACCGTAGTTTCTGGCACACAAAATAATGAACATTTATTGAGCGCTTACCTTATGCCATTTAATGTGGCCTGTGTATTGAACACGACTTATTCCTGGCTCACATCCTCTCAGTGAGCCTTTTAATTCCAGTCTTGGCTACAGCCAGCTGCATGTAGCAGCCTGAAAGTGCAAAAGATTTAAACAACCGTTGAACAGCCTTTGAATTATAAGGAGTAGCAGTTAGTGGGCAAAATTATTAGTGAGTCTCTTGGGCAGACAATTGGAAACATATTCTGCTCAGATGCAAAGAATTTCAACCTCAAAATTGAGCACTATTTGCCCATAGTGTGGGCCAACTTAATAAAACATCTTTGGATTAGATTTTCCTCGTTTGTTAGATCATTCTTTTCCGCTCCCGTTGTTCCTTGGAACCACTTCTCAAATAAAATCTACCTGTACAAAGACTATTACCTCAAGAATCTTTGTGGAAAATTAAACAAACAAAATGAACACTAAAACAAACTAAGAAAACAAAGCTTTACCATTGTCTTTTCACCATATTAGAGTTCAGCTCACTGAAGTGTCTTGAACAACCAACTACCAGAAAAATGCTGTGACATTGCTGATGGCAATGGTACAATGTCTCATGCTTATATTATGAGATCTTTTATGCTTTCCTAATGAAAGAAAACTGAGAAACTCAAGGTATGGGTACTCGCGAAAGCCCCTATATTGAGTGTCATACAAAATTGAAAACACATGTGCATGCACACACACGTGCACACACACACATAACTAGTAAGCCAGTAGTTTTTTAAAAAAGCATGTTTTCCATTTTTCACTCTGATTCGTGTAATTATTTGCATATTTTCTATTTTACATTGTGATTGGAATGAGTTATTTTTCCATATGCTGAAAGGCTGGCATTAAAAATACAAGTTTCTAGGCTGGTTGTGGTGCTCATGCCTGTAATCCAAGCACTTTGGGGGCCAAGGCGGGCGGATCACCTGAGGTCGGGAGTTCAAGACCAGCCTTACCAACATGGTGAAACCCCATCTTAAAAAAAAAAAAAAAAAAGAAAGAAAAAAAAATACAAGTTTCTTCTTGAGTACGTTAAAATGTACTATCATTTTCTTTTTTCTTTCTTTTTTTTTGTTTTAATTGAGATGGGGTCTTGCTCTGTCAGCCAGGCTGGAGTGCAGTGGCATGGTCTTGGCTCATTGCAACCTTTGCCTCCCGAGTTCAAGCGATTCTCCTGCCTCAGCCTATTGGGTAGCTGGGCCACCATACCCACATAATTTTTGTATTTTTAGTAGAGATGGGTTTCACCATGTTGGCCAGGCTGATATTGAACTCCTAACCTCAGGTGTTCAACCCCCCTTGGCATCCCAAAGTGCTAGGATTACAGGCGTGAGCCACCATGACCAGCCTAAATGTACTATAATTAAGTCATGAAGGAACCATTAAGTCATGAGGGAATCATTAAGTCATGAAGGAATCATTAAAACATGAAGGAACCCAGATTTAATTTATGTTTACTAACTTTTGGGAAGTTCAGAGATCACTGGAAATAATCTTCTGTTCAAATCTAGGCATACATTTTGAAATCAGCATGGCCACACCATCTATCCTACAGCTGGAAAGAAGGTAGTCATTAAATATCAAATAAGATAGATTGTATGATGTATTATACTTAGGTCACTGGGCTAAAAAAAGACAAGAATGGATTTCTCCCTAGATACAAAATATTGTAGAGAGAATAAAAATACTAAATGACAACAAAATTCATACCTACCTAGAAGCCAAAGTTTAGTTTTGAAAGTGTGGTTTAAAATATTTTGGGAAATGATATATTATAACACATTTTAGAAATTATAATAAAAATAAAAAAACTTGGTTTGATTAGGAAACATTTTGAATTATGAACACAAAAGAGATATGTATCTAAAACAAAACACACCTGGTTCTTCACTGATCATTAGTAAGTATTTGGAAATTAAAATTCAGCAGTGTTCAAGCTTAATTGTTTTTGGACGATATCTGACTTTTGCAAAATCAAAGAAAGAAACCTATAAGATAAAGTTTAAAAGTTAATGAATGCCTATATTGAAAGATATCTTAGCATTTATCTTGCCTATTTGTCTGATTTCACTTTACAGGTAAGAAAATTAGTCTAACAAACAACAGAGTGATTTTCTTGAGGACATTAACAGATTGGATCTAGAACCCAGGTCTTCAGAGTTCTAATTCAGTGTCCTTTCTGCTACAAATGCAGATAGACTTAATTAACCCAAGACTCTAAGTTGGTATTTTTTCATCACCCTCCTCTTCTTCACCTCCACTCAATTATCACCTCTTCGACTTCCCATCCCACCATTTCTGGTTACTCATGCTGCCTTCTACTGCTGTGTGAAACTCTTGCTTAAAGCCCAAGTGCAAGTTCACTTACGAGAAATTGCAGGACTGAATGTTTCAGATGCCTCGAGGATATATTTGGTTATTGATGCTCTGAGAAGCATGAGCTGCATTCTTTTGAAATAGACAGATGATGACAACGGCTTTTAGTGAAGTTGCATTTTCTTCCCTGAGGGCTTAACTGCAGGAGGTATGTGAAATATAAAAGGATTACTTCATTTTGTTTATTTATTTAGTCTTTTTACAATCTGTGGTCATCACCTCCTGTCATCAAACTCTGACCCACAAATTCAATTAGAGAGCTTTCCTGGAAATTTGCTCTTTCATGAGGTTCACCTGCAGGGTAAGAAAGACTGTATGTTGGCCAGAAATCAAAGACAGTGCAAACATCCTCTGCTTAAATTACTTTGAGTCCATATTTCTATTAAATTTCCAGTAAAGTATGCTCAATAAATCATAGCATTTGAAATTAATTGTTTCAATGAGGCATTTAATTTTGTGCAATCCATTGCTCTGGTTGTATATTAGCTAAATATTTATGAGTTGATTATTTCCAAGGCAGTCAAATTTGTTAAGGACGGAAGATAACTATCTTCCCATATGATTCGCCCAAGATTTTTTTCTAAGTGATTACTAAAATGTCAAATTGTAAAGAACATTGGTATATTTTCAAATAAATAAAGTGCAATGAGTTAGATTTTCAATTAATGGCCCACATTGTTTCATGAAGTATAGCATAAATGTGTTTCAAGCTATCTTGCACATCTCTATCCATCAAGTTCCATATAACTTAACAACAAAGAGTGTCTTCCGGCCAGCAAATTGTTCATTATAGAGACACAAGCCAACCAACCTAAACCCCAGGCGATAATCTCACTAAAAACTGCGATCAAGCAACCAGGTGTACCTAGCACCAAGAATTCAAAAAAGAAGTAAGGGATATAATTGCGTCCAAATATATCATTTCCCAGTCAACGCCTATTGATTGATATACAATAAAAAAAAATGAGGTCACATAACAATAGTTATTAATAAAGCTCATGGTATAAATTTTTGGTAACTGCTCCATGAGATTATAGAAGCCATATCTTTTTTTCTCATCTCTTCTTTTTCTCTTTGAAAACTCTTCAAACATAATCAAAGTGTTGTCTGTTCAACACTCAAATTTAACTTGCAAAATACTTATTTTGTGTCTAGACTTGGATGAACTATCAAGTTGATAGAAGGAGGAGGATGTTTTAAAAGATAGGATGGATTAAATTAGAAAAAATAAGTAGTAGCCAGTGAGTTATAAATTAATGGCACAATCACGAGAACAATACTGGAAGATCGAAATCATCTCTCATGTGCACAATTCAGAATATCAATTCATATGAGTGAAACATAAAAATTTATGTTTGAAAACAAAATTCAAAGAACTATAGCATTTAAGTTTCAGAATAAAAGACAAGAATTAGAAAGAGTTTCAATTTATCCTCCTTCTTCTGTAGCGATGCCGAAGCACACTGACAAAATTGCTTGGACTATCTTAGACATTTTAAAAGTAAAAACAAAACAAAAAAAAATGAATGTGCACTTAGAAACTTTGTCTGAATGCAGAGGTATTTTAAGTTTTGACTTAGGTACTTTTTATACTGATTCATGCACTGATAATGAGGGTTCACTCTTCTCATGTGAAAACTCAGAGTACATCCTAAATTTCTCTTTCCGTTACCTAACCACATAAAAGAGATTATTATTTCATATTTAATTTGCTGCCTAAAGATATTTTTCATTTGTCCTCCTTTATCTCACAGGCACTTTCCTAGTCCAGATCTCCATTATCTTCTCCTTTCAATGTTTTCACCTGATCTTCTAATATATCCTCCTAACTGATCTGGTCATAGCCGAATTCACGACCACTCCTCCATCTAGGCCAATCAGAGCAGGCTTTCTTATATGCCAATAAAATTAGCTGAAAACCTTTCACTGACTCTTCTTTGATAACAGAGTAAAACATGAGAAGATTAACATGACATCAAAGGCTTTCTTGGAGCCTAAACTCTAGGCTACCTCTCCAGCCCCTCATTCCACAACATTTATTAGCCCCATCTAGGGACAAGGTGACAGAACTGCAGAAGTTTCTCAGCTGTCCTTGTTCTCAAGCTTTCATGACTTTTCACAGGATAATTTTTCTGCCTTGAATTCTCTTGTTTGCCTTTTGAATTCTTTAGAATTCACCCCATGCAAAATGCCTGTCCACCGTGAAGTATTTTGCGATGTTGAACGCAGACATAAATCTCTCATTTTCTTTCTCTCTTATTTGCCTCTTTATGTATCTATCTTTCTTGTCTTTATTGTCTTTTCTTGTCTTGTCTTTTCTTGTCTTTACATGTACACAGACTTCTATCTTTTATTAGCTGTGTAGATATGAGCAAGTCACTTAATTTAATTTGTCTTAATTTATTTAAGGATCATAGATTGTACATTAAACCATCAAACAAGGCAGCCATGATATAGAGAGATCATTTATTAGTGTGGGATTCTGGTGAATTAAAGATTAGCCATTATTATTGAATTCCTCTAGGTCTCCCTTGAAACTCATTTTACCTCCAAAATGATACAAGTATTTAACTATTCATATCTCCTGAAAGAATTTAAAATTTAGGAAGCTTTTTGTTTTAATATTTCACATATCATAAAAGAAACATGGCCTTCCTCCTGGCTATACTTAAACATATATTAAGCAGTAGTATTTAATCAAGTCATAGTACTTGACCCTTGCATATTATTCACTTTTTTTTTCAAAAAAAAGAGTGATATACTTTACGTAAGTCTAATATCTGTGGTCACTAGAACTAAGCTATTTATTTTGCCGTGTTTGTGAAATTCATTCATTCATTTTTTATTTATTCATCTATCCAACCATCATTCACTCATATATTTATCAAAATGAATTCCTGTATTTTGGCAGGGTAAAATACTGTAATTAATATTTTGACTTACAGACGTATTTTAAAAGTGCTAAAATATCCATATCCTTTGGCTATAAAATGAGCTAAGTCAACATACTAATGACAGCACTATGATGAAAGACATAATGCATATAAACTTCATATTATGTACATTAATTATTTGAAAATTGACATTTTCTCTTTGATTATGGTTGAATTGTCCTTTTTTCTCAACTAGGGATCTAGATATATAAATATATTTATATGAGGTTTATGATAAACACTATAATATTTACTTTTAGTATGTGCTTATTTATTAATTAAGAAAATGTTAACTTAATGGAAACTATGGGCCAGGCACCTTAATTGGAACTGAAGATTCAAAGTTGAGTAATACATGGGTATTTCTGTGAAGTGTCTCCTAGGATGCCTGGGGATAAAAACAGGTTGCCATACAATTAGTTAATTGAATGCAGTGTGTTAAGTGCCTGAGGTGGGTGTGTGGGTGGAACAGTGATAATCTCTTCTTGTCGTGATCAGGGAAGTCATCTGCAAAGGGAACATGTTTGGCCTAGATCACAAGAACTCAGTCTCAAATGCGTGAGTTTTCTAGACAGGCAACATATTCTTAAAAAGGAGATTAAACTTAAAAATGTCATAGAGTTTAGGAATGTTGTGGCTTGGTATGATACTTGAAGAAAACACTGCTTTTAAAACTTCGAATCACTTTAAGACACCATTTAAAATAATTTGAAATCATCTTTCATATCCAGCTTTACATAAAAGAGAAAGCATAAACCTGGAGTCAGACATAGCTACCTTTCATGATGGCAGCATTTATAAAAACTTGAGAAATTTTTTTGACCTACATGAGTCACATTTTCCCTATCTGAGTCTCATTTGTAAAAATCTGGCAATAGGCTTTGTAGTGACACCTTACTTGCTTCGATTTCACCAGAATTAAATGAGGCAATCTACGGAAACCATTCATAAAGTGCAATATCAAAATCAGTATTAAATAAATGTTATTCCCTTGTCTTCATTGCCTGCACCACTGTCAAGTAAAATTCATAGCTCTACACCCTTGGAAATGTATCCTTGGGAACTTTGCTTGAAAATAAGTACTATTATTTGTTACTTTTCTTTTTGTAATTTTTCTTATTCGATTGTGTTTCATACCATTTACGTTCCGATTAGACTCCAATTCAAGATCTCACATTCAGTTACGGTCTTGATCACTTCTGAGCAGGAAATCACTAGGTTATCTTATGTTTCCGTAGACCAATCAGTCACCAACAATTTTAGAGAGGAGAGTGGCTGTGAATGCAATTTCAGATGCTAATTTCTTCAGTGTTTAACAATATAAACCATTAATTTATAAACACTTTATAAAGTTAGACTTCTGGATAGAAATTATAGCTTAGATATCCTCAGTGAAATCTTCTGATTCATCAGTTAGAGAAAAATTAGTTTTATTTTCAATATTATGTAAAGAGGCAACTTTGGCCTTGCATGATCACAGCGCACTTAGAAGACTATGACAGTTGTTTATCTCACAGGCACACAGAGCTCACCCTGCCTTTCACCTTTCCACATTTTTTCTGTCAACAGCAGACATTTATTACCTGCAAGAGGAAAGAGATTACCTTAAGCATTGCTTTTACTATGATTAATGTGAAGAATAATCATTGAAGGGTACAGTTTCACAAAGGAAACAAATGTCTGTCTTTGTGGATTACCGAAAATCATAATGTTTCATCTTCTGTAGGAAAATGAAATGATCAAATACTAGTTTACAGTATTCAAAGGAAATATAGATACCATTTAGATATAGTCAGTGTTCATCCATAAAGCAGGTAAAGCATTATATGGTATTCATGTGTGCATGAAGACTATTAAACAAGATGCATTGTGCTGTAGAGGACGGAGTTGGAAGCAAGTCAAGCAAACCTGCTTAGAGTTCTTGATATACTGATAGATATAAAATGTCATGAAAAAATTTTAAAAGCTTTGTATTTATAAAACACTTACAGACTCATTTCATGTGACCTTCTTAAGAATCCCCAAATAAGGTCGAAACTTATTTCTGCTACATATTTATCTCATTTTATCATCAAGTTCTGGCTCTTGTTCTTCATCTGCAGACAACATCCTTAGCCTACCTACTTTCTGTCTCCATGAATACTGTCTTAGCTCCAGGCTCCATCACTGCACAACTGGACTACTGCAAGTCCCCTAACTGGTCCATTTCAATTTGAATCACTGAAACCTATTCTCTACATGAAGCTAGAGTCATCTTATCTAGCATACAAATCACAACATATCACTTCATTGTTTGAAGTAGTTCATGCTTACCTGCTGAACTTAGAATAAAATCTGTGTTCTTAATTAAGCCCTATTAATTTTATCTCATCAAGAGTCAATGGACACATGCCTTGGCACTTACTATCAAGTTTTTTATTAAATAATGGCTCCTTGCTCCACTCCTAGGCCTTCTAGGGGGACCTCCAGGCTTTCATTAATAGTCTTTTTCAAGACTTTTACACTTGCGTTAACTGTCTTTAAGATTCCTCTAGCTTCTGTTTACCACTCAGTGCTTAAACAACATATTTTAGATTTTATTATGGCACCATCTTAGTTCCAGGTACAAAAAATATTTCTAATATTTAATATTGTGTAACTAATCACGACAAGATGTGGTGTCTCAAAACAACATGCATTTTGTCCAGGAATCTATAATTTGGACAGGAATTAGTAGAGATTAGTTCATCTCTGCTGCATTAGATATTGTCTGAGGTAGTCTGAAGACTAGAGATAGAATTATCAGAAAACTTGCTCACTCATATTTGTGCTGCTAGTGCAAAAAGATTCAGTTGACTGAAACTGGAACATCTGCGGCCTCTCGGGCACTTCCCACTGTCTCTAAGAAACATCTCCATGTGAACTCTCCAGCTTTATAGCTTCAATATAGCCGGACTTCTTGCATGATGCTTCATGACTTCTATATTGCAGAATTCCAGCCTCAGTCTTTGAGCAGAGATAATTAATGTTGTTATTTTCAGCACCTAAATTTTAGGGAATCTTCTAGGCAATAGTAGATAATCAATACATATTACAATAAAATGTAGATCATGCCATATATGAAATCTTTATTAAGACATTAAGATTTTATATATGGCATGATATATATATATATATATGTGTGTGTGTATACGTATATACATATATATATACACACACACACACATTTTATATATATATATACACCAAAATAAGTTTCTATCTGTTCCATTTGCAGTGCTTTTAAAACATTTTGGGGCATATATATATATATATGCACTGCAAATGGAACAGATAGAAACTTATTTTGGTGAGTCTTTTACCTAATTTTCTATTCCAGCCCTCCCTCCATAGGCATGTTTTTTGTGCTTCTTAAAATAGAGGTTTATTAAACCATAATAGACATACCATAATTTCCACATATTTACAGTATACAATTTGATCAGGTTGACATATGAATACATCTGTGAGACCATTACTGTAAATGATAATGAAGGTATTTGTTATCCCACCAGAGTTCCTTATGCATCACTGAAATTTAATTTCCCCCCTTCCCTAAATTTTCCTGTACTCAGAAAACCATTAACATGCTGTCACTTTTTATTAAGTTGAATTTTATACAATCTTATATAAGTGGAATTACATAGTAGACACTACTTTCTTCCTTCTTCAACATTATTATTCTGAGATTCATTCATTTTTGTGTTAATAGTTTATTTATTTTTATAGACGAGTAGTGTTTTATTGTAGGGATATACCACAATTTGTTTAACATGCATCTGCTAATGGAAATGTGCATTGCTTCAAGTATTTGTTCATTGCAAATAAATGTCTTTGAACTTCTGTATACAAAGTCTCTTTGTGGACCCATGCTTTGTTTATTTGGGGTAAATACCTAGCATTGAAATGTTTGGATTGCATAGTAGAAAAATGTTTAACTGTATGGGAAGTTGCAAAAAAGCTCTCCAAAGTAGTTGGACCATTTCATATTCTAACCAGCACTTTATAAACATGTTAGTTGTTCCATTTTGTCATCAACAGTTGGTATGGTCAGTCTTTTTCAACTTTAGCCACTTTGAGTATTGCATAGGAGTTTTAATTTATATTTCTCTAATGACTATTTTGTACATCACTTCATGTGCTTATTTTCCACATATTTTCTCTATTTCATATAATTGTCTTACCCATTTTTAGTTGGTTAAGCTATTTTTAATTGGGTTTTCTTATTGAGTTGTGAGGGTTATCTATACGTTACAGATACAACTCCCTTTACAGATAAATACCTTGCAAATGTCTTCTTTTTTCCCCAGTCGCAGTATCGAAATGGGAAAAAAAGCAAGTGAGAAGCAGTTAGCATTTACTAAGATCTTGAGCTCAAGCACTGCACTTGCCACTTTCTATACTTTATTTCAATGGTTCCTATCTCTGGCGGCAAATTACAACTGTCTGAAGAAAATGTAAAAAAACAAAAAAAGTACCCCCTCAGTTCAATTAAGTCACAATCTCTGGAGATGTGGCATGGAATTAAGTCTTATCAAAAAAATTTCAAAATAAATCTAAGCTTGAATGGCCCCCAAAAAAATTATTTGGCAATTTTAATGCACACTGATGGCTGAGAACCATGACTTACTTATAAAGGTTGCTGGTAGAATGGATGAGATTAGTTTTCTTATTTCTATTTTATAGATGAGGAAACTAAAATTCAGAGAGGTGAAAAGTAATGGACAGAGGATAGATAATCAGAAAAGAGTCTGCAATTCATGTCAAGATCTATTTATAAAGACTTTGCTTTATTCATTCTCATTGGGCTGTACGCAGGGTAAAACCTGTATTGTAAAATTAATCAAAGGAAACTTGTTCAAGACCAGCATTAAGAATAGTCGGGGATATTCAGAAGCCGCTAAAGAATAAAACTCATACCTGGTGTAGTGGCTCATGCCTGTAATCTCAACACTGTGGGAGGCTGAGGCAGGAGAATCATTTGAAGGCAGGAGTTCAAGAGTAGCCTGGGCAACAAAGCAAGCCACCATCTATACCATAAATTTAAAAATTAGTCAAACGTTGTGGCACATTTCTGTAGTCCCAACTACTTGGGAAGCTAAGGCAGGAGGGTTCCTTGAGCACAGGAGTTTGTGGTCCTAGTGATTTATGATCCTGCCCCACTGCACTCTAGCCTGGGTGACAGAGAGAAACACTATCTAAAAAAAAAAAAAAAAAAAAAAATCAATGAATAATGCTCATACTTGGCATACAGTAGTCACTCGATAGTATTTTCTGAATACCAAAAGAATGTGAGAAGTGAAAAGAGCATGTCAAGAAGCCTAGTATACAGCTCACCCTCACATTAATAACCTCTTTCCTTTGAATCTTTCCAGTGTAGTGTCTTTCCTGAGTTCAGCAAGAAAACAAGGTTTTCATTGCTGTCTCTTCTAATCTTCTCACCATTTGCTCGGTCTATGGAACCCCCTTGACAGCTAGGGAAGTCCTGTTTAAAGGGCTGGCTGTATAATTTGTCTGAGAGAGACAATTTATCATCTGCTTAAAAAGGTAATGGCAGCACACAAACCCATGTACCAAGAATTCCACCCCCACTCTGTCCATTCAAATCTTGCATATATTTTCAGACCAAGCTTCAATTTCATCTGCTTTTAAAAGCCTTCTCTGACCCTTCTTCAAATCCTACTGTAATTATTGTCACTACCACTCACATAGCAATCTATCAGTAGCTGCATGGTGGCTTCTATTTCTATTATTTTCTTTAATAGTTAATTTATATTCCACATTTTTTAAAATTATAAGAATATTTATTCTCATCTGTTCCCCAATTATTGGATGGAATCTATCCCTATTGGATGCCAAAGTGTGGGTCACATATTTGTATTTGGAAAGATTATGTGTGCAAAAGGGACTTGCTTCCACATAGTATCACATCACATATAATTAGGGACATTTTTAGGAAAAAGAAACTATGGAAAATTATTTTATGAAATGAAGAATTTTAAAGATTTTTCAAGGAAACTTCAGATGAATTGTCTTGACAAATGCTGCTACTGAACATATCACTACATCTAAGGAAAGAATGAGTCAATAGACGAAGTTTAGAGTTTCAGTGAGGTAAATTGTGTAGCTAAGCTTGCATATCTGTTTCTACTATACAGATTTAGGGTACAGTTATGAGAGCCTGATGCAACTGTCACCCCTTGCTCTGATACCGGGCACACCAAGCAAGTTTCTGGTAATGAGATGACTTATCTTAGAGTTGGTGCATAGACATGGACTGCTTATTCATGTAAATGATTTCAGTGATCACATCACCATTACACTAGCCCCTGATATGGCTTTTAAAACCATTCATCTTCCCCTTATTTATGTTTCTGGCTTTACTCCCCATTGCTTCTATCATTATTCTATAGCACCAAAAAGTCTATTCTTCTTGCCTAAAGATCTGCTACTTAGGAATCCAAGTTCTCCTCTGGTCCTGAAAAATACCTTCATAATTTAGCATTCTTTCTAAATGATTAGATTACACAACATGTTCTCCTTGATTTTGTCTTGCAGATAGGGCACTATATATACAGACTTGTTGATAAAAGCAGGCTTATCCTGTGTTAGAATTTATGAGTGATGGTGTCATGTTCAACAGTGAATGCAAGGCAGGCAGGGACAGGATGAAAAAGGAATAAAAGTCACAGCAACTCTCAGCGACCACTGTGCACTCTAGGCCAGACTCAGATTTATCCCATCAGTAAAGGATTGCCATTCAAGGACTCTGGACAAGAGAAGAATGCATGTTAGAAATACTTTGATATTAGGTAGAGAATGCTTAGGATTGGTCAAGACTAAAAAGTAAAATTAGTTTTAAAGTTTTTGCCACCATACTTCCATGTTGAATAAAGTCAGTGACACAGAGATGGAAAGGCAGTCTGGATCCAAGATATTTTCAATATGCAAAAACAAAGGGACTCAGTGACTGAGTACATTCAGAGCAGCTGAGTTGGAGCTGATGACGCACAGGACAAAATCAGACATAATTTCTGATCCTTACTTTTAAAGAAAAACTCCTTTCTGAGTTTTTGAGGCTATTTACCCAATACAAACTCTACTAGAGTTTTCTGAATTGGATTCTCTTAGTGTAGTAATAACAACTATGACACATCTCTCTCCTTAAACTGTTAAATGAAAAGCTTGCCTTACACCAGGCATTGTGTAATCACTCTCATAGAGTCTAATGTTAACATCCTTGAGATTTTCAAAGCATTGGTTAAATACTTTAACTGTCTAAAGTAATTGGCTTCAAGAACTTGAACACATCAATATTAATAGAGAAATTAGGCTTTGACGTTTCTTTACAAAAAGAATAATGAAAAAATAAATCCAACGGGTATAGTGTAATGCGTGCTAACGAGAGAGAGAGTGACGGTCTGAGCTCAGGGCTCACGACTCTCCTGTGATGGCTGATTAATGGATGTGTGTGTGCTTCCAATTGAAATGCAGATCCAGGCATGTCCCAGAAAATGAGATCTATGGTAAAGAAAGATGAGGCCCACATGTTTTAACAGCTTTGGTTTTTCTGAATCTAAGGACTCTCAGGATCTCTCTCCAGTATTCAGTGATTGGGGAGATCAGAGCCTATCAATCAGAGACACTACAAAATGCACGAGAGATCGTTGTAAGCACATAGTTAATTGCTCTCATACGTGATTATACTAGGTCAACACTCAGAGGCTAACTGCAGGATTTTGAAGGAAAACTGGCAAATGCTTAAGAATAGAACTCTAGAAATAGGAAAGTTTATAATACTAATTTGTTTAACTCATTGCCCAATAAAAAAAACTGGGTTTCAAAAAAAAAAAAAAAAGACACATATAAGATCAGTCAAATAACTAAATTCTGGTATCTAACCGTGGTTGTGACAAATGTCAAAGTATTTTCCTCTGTGAAAAGAGCCTCCTTTTTCTCATTTGTTGTATGTATACACAAGATTATCTACTTAAGGAGACTAAAATAAAAGACTTATTTAAAGTACATATCAAAGGGCTAGAGGCTTAATAAATGATGATTTCTTTGTTAATCAATTTAATTTGAGGAAGTATTAAGCTTGCAACATTGTCTGCTTCATAGTGTCTTCTGAAAATTCTAGGAAATTTAAATAGCAGATCATCCTATAACCTACATTCCTTCTTCCTCTCATGATTTTACCTGGTGTATTTATCTCCACTCCATACAGTTTTCTCTATATCTATTTCACTCTCCTTCTCAGACTATCTTTACCTCTTGTAAGGGTGGCCATAATAAGCTCCAGGCTGGCCTCTTAGCACGCCCTCTTGCCCTATTCTAATATGTTCTCCAAACAGTAACTCCAGAGATTTGCACAAAATGCAAATATGATCATGACATCGCCATCAGGTTTGAAATCTGTCGATGCCTCTGCAATGCTTTACCAGATACATTGTAAGATCTTGCTTACAGGGTGGGCGCAGTGGCTCACGCCTCTAATCCCAGCACTTTGGGAGGCCGAGGCGGGCAGATCACGAGTTCAGGAGTTCGAGACCAGCTTGGCCAACATGGTGAAACCTTATCTCTACTAAAAATGCAAAAAATAGCAGAGCATAGTGGTGCACGCCTGTAATCCCAGCTACTCAGGAGGCTGAGATAGGAGAATCGCTTGAACCTGGAAGGTGGAGGTTGGAAGGAGACTCTGTCTAAAAAAAAGAAAAATCTTGCTTACGTCCCTTGTCACTATTGTCTTAGATTTATGCACTTAGATTTTTCTTCATGATTCATCCACTGTGGTCTTCTTTCCAGTGCTCAACCATCCTGTTCTCCTTCTGGCCACTGAGCCTTTTGCACACGCTCTCCCTCTGTCTGCAATGCACTGCTGCTACTACTTGGTCCAGGTGCCTCCTGAATGTCTTCTCAGTTGATTTCATGTGCCACTTCCTTAGTGTCCTGTAGCCTAGGCCAGGTTGCGTTTTTATATACTCCCGTAGAACCAACTCCTTTCCTTCTCAGTAGTTTGTCCCATTTATGATTATATTGCTGGTTTCTCACAGAGACCTTAAATTTCATGAGAGCATAGATGCCTTTGATTGGGCTCACCGCAATGCCTGACACATATCAAATACTCAACATTCATTCATTTAGCAATTTCTTGAATTATACAATCACGTGTGTGCAAGAGTCTTAGTCTCCTGAACTGCTATAACAGAATACCATAGAGGAGATTGCTTACAAACAATCGACATTTATGTCTCACAGTTCTGGAGGCTGGGAGGTCTAAGATCAAGGCTCTAACAGATTTCCTGTCTGGCAAAGGCCTGCTTCTTGGTCCTCACATGGCAGGTATCAAGGCAGTTATGTAAAATCTCTCTTTGTTTTTGTTTGTTTTGTTTGTTTTTTTGAGATGGAGTCTTTCTCTGTCACCCAGGCTGGAGTGCAGTGGCGCAATCTCAGCTCGCTGAGATTTCGGCCTCCTGGGTTCAAGCGATTCTCCTGCCTCAGCCTCTGGAGTAGCTGGGACTAAGGCGAGTGCCATCACACCAGGCTATTTTTTTTTTTTTGTATCTCTTTTACAAGGACTCTACTATCATTCATGACGGCAGAGCCCTCATGACCTCATCACCTCTTTAAGGTTCCATCTTCAAACACTATCACATGAGCGATTAGATTTCAACATAAGAATTTGGGGGAAACATGAACATTGTCTATCGTAATAAAATACCTAATAAACTTTTAGTTTCCACCTTCATTATTAGGATACAAGAATCAAATCAGAGACAAAACAAATTTCTCAGAATCTGGAGAGATTTCTCAAATCTGGGGACTGTATCTAGTTCTCCCACATCCAATGATGTTATCCTAATTCCTTGGCTTACTTCACTTTATACACGCTGTAAATTTTAGAGGAGTTGTTTATTCCTAATACATTATTAATCCTTTTTCGTCTTTTGTGAAGGTTTAGGTAAAGATGATAGAAATAAAAACTGTGAGTACCCAGTTGTTTTAACTTTAAAGAGAGGTTTTTTAATTCTATTTTCCAGGCCTCTAATAAAGCTCCCCAAGTAGAAGACTGCCTAGACATATTTCAAATAAAATAATACAGGAATGATTTTCGTTTTCAACTTTTTTCTGACTCAGCACTCATTTTAGACATCACTATCCCTTACTGATTGCTTTGCACAGGATTTTAAATAAGAAAACTGGAAATTTTTAAATAAGAAAAATTTTAAATAAGAAAACTGGAAATCAGCTCCAGAGACAGCTGATTGCATTGGAAAGCAGTTAGATGACTTCTATCCTTCAGTTCTTCTTGGCCAGATTCTAATTTCCTTAGCGTCTCCATTTATATGTACACCAAGGATTGAAAATGTTCACATCTTTCCAATCAGAAGTGCTGCATGGATCACTGACTTTGAAAGGGAAGTCAGGTACTCAACCTCTCTTTCTGCTCTGTCAGGGGAAGGAAAGCCTTTCAATTCAATCTCCAGTTATCTGGATGCTTTTCTCTGTAGCATGTTAATTGGCTGTTTCAAAGGACACTGGTTTAGAAAAAAATAAAAAGAATAAATGTTCTAGATGCTGACAATCCACACATTATCACCTTAAGCTTAACCTAATTAGACTGAGTCACTAGTCAGAAGTTTTGACCTTCAGAGAGAACATTGTTACTGTCTTCAGTCAACCATATATATTTCCTACTGAATATTAGATCTAAGAAAGAAAGGTAAATTGTTTCATGTAAAGCAGGTTACTTGTGAATACTCTTGACTCAGCTGTTGCCTATTTGTACAATGAGAGGATGGAGGAAATAATAGTAATGTTCATAATAGCATATTAATATGAAGGAACATTTTTCTTGCTCTTTAAAAGTTGCATAATCTTTTCACAAACATTACAATGTCAAATTAATCTGTCAGTGAGGCCCTGAAGCTCAGATTGAGCTATAAAAAAAAAGTAAAAAGAATGACTGTCTCAAATGCTGTAATGATACAGAAAGGTGAAGGAAAATCAGAGATACGTATAAGACACAACCCCAAACAGGCAAAGTCATGTGACTCTCTTTTGTGTCATTCTCAAATAAATGGGCTCTAACTGGTATGGAGAAAATGGTGCCTTTTTCCAGAACAGTGGGTACCTTGTGGTTGAAGCTGCTACACCAGACGTTGAGCAAACCCATGACAGGCTTGTGGGGAAGGGGTGACTCAACAGTTCCAGTGGACAGAGTAACTTCTATTTTGTGTTTTGTTTTATTTTGTTTTGTTTTGTTTTGTTTAGATGGAGTTTTGCTCTTGTCATCCAGGCTGGAGTGCAATGGCATGATATCAGCTCGCTGCAACCTCTGCCTCCCAGGTTTAAGTGATTCTCCTGCCTCAGCATCCTAAGTAGCTGGAATTACAGGCATGCACCAACACACCCAGCTAATTTTTGTAGTTTTAGTAGAGATAGGGTTTCTCCATGTTGGTCAGGCTGGTCTCGAACTCCCGACTTCAGGTGATCCGCCTGCCTCTGCCTCCCAATGTTCTGGGATTACAGGCATGAGCCACCGCACCCAGCTGGACAGAGTTACTTCTAAAGACCAGGTACAGCTTTGGAAGAAAACTCCTACTGGACGTCCCCTGCTCAGGAAAAAGGATCCATCTCCAGTGTGAAGTTGGCTTCAGACCCCTCAGCTCTGCTTCCTATAAGAGTCACTTTCACACCTACTCTTTCTCTTAGGGCTACACCCAGTTAGCATACAATCAGTAGAGAAAAGAAAGTTTAGGGAACATAAAACACTAGCCTCTCTTGGGTACGATGTCATGTTTTATGCCAAGTGCAGAGCAGAGTAGGCACAGAGCCCTGCACATAACACACAATGAATGGTAATTATGTTGTTATTATATTCTTCAGTACCATGTTTCTCAAAGCATGATTCTGCTTAGTATGTGTTAGAAAGAAGTAGGTAAAGTTCTTGCTGGAAATGCAGCTTTCTGGGCTCCAGTGCAGATTGATTTAACCAGAATCTCACTGGGAAATGGCCAAGGATCTGTATTTTTAACAACTATGACCTGATTTAAACTAACAACAGAGAAGCATTCTTATGTGCTAAATATTTTAAAAATTTTGTTTAATTTGGTCCTTCCAAAAAATAAATCTTGTTTTACAGGAGAGAAAACAAGGGCTCAAGTCCTTCTTAAAAATCTACATAGAGCTAACACCAATACAGTTCTGCTTGACTTCAATCTCTGTGTCCTTTCAGCTATTTGAAGCAGTGAGTTGTAAAAAAATAAAAATAAAAATAAATCTGTGCTCCTGGGAATTATTGCTCTGGGAGGATCTTGGGTATTGCTTAGGCCAGCTACAGGAGAGGAGGAAAGAAATTAACAATATGGAGACTGCCCACTATTTTGGGGCTGAGAAATGCAATAATTTAGTGCTCATCAAGGAAGAAAATAATAGCTGGCTCTGTCAATCCTCCACATTTATATGGTAAGCCTTACTCCAAAGTCACCCTGAAAAATTACATGACATTTTTATCACAGTCATTTTCAGACTGGGTCATTATCTTTAACCAAACATTTGTGCCACATTTTGAACAGACACATATATCAGGCAGGCAGTAGATTGTGCTAGCAAATTCAAGGGGAGACGTTTCCACAATCTTTTCAGGGTTGTCAATCAAGAGATGATGGAGATAAGAGAATGAAGGGAAGAAATGTCAAAGAGAAAAGTGTAACCAACTGACAATCTGGTTATCAACCCAAAGACTGAAGCTGGGGACCTGGATTTCAGCTAAATGGGCTCTTCTTGTTGGTTTAAATGGCTAGTACTTAAGAGATACTTTTACAATGTGTACCCCAGGCTGGAGTTTCAGGCTCTCCACGGCAATTCATTCAATCACTTAGAATCCTGGTTGCTTCATGGAAACAAGATATGACTTGGCTTATCTCTGTGATGTGCATGAATTTTGCTCTCTCTTCTTTAAATCAAAGAGTTTGTTGATCCACTATCTAGTAGATGTCAAGTGTTTGGCCTAGACCTTTGGCCTGCCTTGACTGACCTTCACCTAGCTGTGTAAATATGGAACAATTCTTTTTAGGCTGTGATCTGCTTGCAAATTCAATCTATATCATCCTATTTATCAGAAGAGTTTAAAGCGAAAGCTGTTTTATTTAGAGCTAGAAGGCTTAAGTTCAGAACTTAAATGAATACATTACTTTCTGTGTGACTTTAGGCAGGTTGTAGCCTCTCAGTGAATCTTAGTTTTCTCATTGTGAAATGAAGCTAACTATATTTGATTTCTAGGGTTATTATAAGGTAAGTTGTGGAATACTGTAAAATTTTTGCCAAACATATTGTTTGAGATATATATTCAGTTTATCACCTGAGTATAGATCTGGCAGTCCTGTTCTTTTGAAATAACAATTCACAGTGACTCCCTAGAAGCCAAGACATTTTAGTTTTATTAACTCGGGTGAGAAGAAATCTCCTCTTCTTGCCTGCCTGGTGTCTCCTGGAAGAGATTTGCAGATACAGTGGCTTCAGCCCTTTTCAACTTGTTTTTTCCTCTCCAGTGGATATTGCCGCAACCTATTGCAGAGTGTCGACATTGTACAAATGACTCCGAGGCAGTAATTTATGGTATGCTGCGTGCAATTTATTTTTAGATGTCCAATGAAGCAAGGTGTCAACAGTTTATCAATATCAGACAAAAGGGTATAGATCAAGCTGTTAGGAAATATAGCTGTGTATTCTTAAGGTGGATTCAGGTACAGATGAAGAGTTTCAAGGGTGTGGAGGGACCCTCCTCCTGGTTGAATGACAGAAGCCTAAGGAAGCTTTGTGACTACAGACTTGACTCCAATATTTCATATAAGACATGTTATTTCATTCAACAAACATTTATTGATGTTTATTTGGACTTGAGGAGAAGGCCTAGTGTTGGAGTCTGGAACTAGGGCAGAATACCAGATGCTTCCAAATGTGTCAAGTAACTCCTATTTTAGTACAGCAGATAGACCTGTAGCTGATAATGACTTAATGATTGAGTGCTAAATAGGGAAATACATGAGGTAAAACAGAGGAAGATAGAGAGGGGCAGATCCACAAGAGGCACTTGTCTCTGCTCTAGAAATACAAAGATGGGTACATCAGTTATGCTTGCTGTTGTCAGCAAATTTACAACAGGAGGCAAAGTCTGGTAGCCAACAAGTAAGTGCATAATTAAATGATATGATTTAAAATTGCTTAAAGTATGTAAAGAAAACACACATGATTTGGAAAGATAAAATATTTTATAAAGGGTGGTCATGGAAGGCTTCTTTGAGAAGATGCAGGTTTTAAGAAGCTAAAGTCATAAGAAGCTTCTATTCAGTCTCCATGCAGTTTCAGAAATGACACTGTCTTTATTCACCATTCTGGTAAAACAAATGAAAAGATATACTTTTTTATTTTCCCAGATAAAAAGAGATTGAGATAAGCAATTCTGGATCAAGGCATTTAGCGGGAAGAGTAAGAAAGCCCAGCTTAATTAAAATGTCTATCTATACTCAACAGCTTATTTCATTGAGATTTATTAAAACAGATATTTGTTGTTAATCAAAAGTCAGTTAATCAAAAGTCAATTGATTTCTCAAAAATATTTATTGAGACTTAACAAACCAGTTGTTTTGTGTGTTGTGTGGTTGTTAGAGTCTCAATAAATCTGTTTTTCCAAATCAATGTGAATTTAATTAAAATGAAAAAAAAAAACCCTATCTGGTTTGCTTCAAATCCTTATTTTATACGATTAATAGGATGCTATTAAGAGCTTGATTTAGTGACTGTAGAGCAGGGAGGACGTAGTGTCCATTAAAGCCTCCTGTAAGTACCAGAGCAGCAGGGGGAAAAAGTGAGAAAAAGAACCAGAAAGATGTCTGCTGAGGTGGGGGTTTGACAGACTTTAAACTCCACTTAGTTGAGATACAAGCATCCCAATACATACAGGTCACGTGAAAGGTATGTGCACTGACTTCATTCAATCCTTGCTTTATTACATTTTCAGTGACCCTAGTGTTTGTGCTGGGTTGGATATTCTCCCTATCCACTCTGACCAATTCCTGTTCACCTGGAACTTGTGAGTGTGATCTTACCTGGTAGGGTCTTTGTAGATGTAATCAAGTTAAGATGAGGTCACATTGGATTAGGTTGAGTCTTAATCCAGTGACTTATAAGAAGATGAAAATCCTTATAAATCCTTATATATCTCCTAATACATCCTTATAAGAAGATGGAAATTTGGACACAGCCACAGAGGGAAAAGGCCCTATGAAGTGGAGGCAGAGATTACAGTGAGACATCTATAATCCAAAGAATGTCAAGGATTTCTGCAGGCCAATGAGGCTGAGAGGAAACAGGCAAAGATTTTTTCCAGATCCTTCAGAAAGAGCATGGCCTTACCAACATCTTCATTTTGGACTTCTAGCATCCAGAACTATGAGAGAACGTATTTCCACTGTTTAAGCCACGTAGCTTACATAGGAAATGAATCCAGGTGTCTTGGAAAGGCGTTAGCCTTTAATACACATCTCTGCCACTCCAGTCTTACAAGAGGTACTCAAGAAATATGATTCCATGGGTTCCTCTCTGCCAAAAGCCTAGAAAGTCTTTTTCATGAAATCTTTTATGTCTACATATAGCATGTTTGTTTTTCAAAGCCAGTTCATTTTTTACCTCTTCTATGAAGCATTTACTATAGATTAATTCAGGAGGGGCCACTGACTATGAATTCCTCTTTCACACTGATTTCTTCTTCCAAAAGACAATGCCTTATTAACATTGACATTTAGTCATGCCATCGCTGTCTGTTTGGAAAATAGGTACTAAGGTTGGTTTGGGGCCTTCGTGAATTCGTTTAACAAAATTGCATGAAATGTCTGTTCTGCGTCAGGTACTCTGCTAGAAATAGGTCAGATGATAAATAAAATAGACATTCAAAGCTCTAATGGATTGCATGCTTATATTCTTAGATTACCTACTATCAGAATTATCGTCACATAAGACGTATTAAATAATCATTTTGGCTTTAGCACACAAGGCTTCCAATGACCCATGGGCAAGGAGATATAGCACAAAGAGTCCAAAGACTTGAATAAATAGTAGGTTCTGCCACATCTCATTTTGTGGCAGAGAACATGTTTCTTAACATTTTTGAGTCTCATTTTCCTGATTTCTAAAGGAAAGAGCTTTGTGGAGTTGATATGAGGATGTATTGAGGTAACAACTGTAATTTCATTTTACAAACATCAATTGCCCTTCTTGGCTCCCAGGGTCATCCCAGTCTCCCTTCCCTCGTTGAATGGTTTTGTCCTGCTTCTTGAACAGACAGACAAAAAAGAAAGGCCCTAGGATATCAGTGATTACACCTGACCCATTTCAACAACAGAACTCTCTCATACCAACATCCTAGAAAGCTGATATCAGATATTGGCACACATACAAAAATAAGTAGATAAAACAGGGGAAACGGAAGAATGATTTTTTGATCAGAGTCAGCTGGAGTCATTAGACTGGGTAACAGAAAAGCATTTAACTTCCAGTTGTTTTTAAGCGTATTGATTTTCCCCACCCTGGCAACCCTATACCAGACCCAAAAGGCAGCTGACCTTTAGTACCCTCCTAGGACAGCCTCTTCTGTAGCTTAATAACTGTCGATTTCTCAAAATTTTCTCAGTATACGAGCTTGAGGATGAAGAATGAACAGTAAAAAACTCTCTCACTTTTCCATTTTAATAACCTTGTGATACCTCTTCAGATTGAGCTCATCTGCACAGGAATGAAGAAAGCAGAGCAAGCGGCATCATAAATACTTCAGTGGGTCAAATGTGAGTGGGAACAAATGACAAGGTGTCTAATTAAGCTTTACAATGGAAGGAAACTGCTTCCATTAGACCAGTGTCCTCTTCTACAAATATGCATGCCATTTATGAGTTTCCCCAAGGCCCTGCTTTGCCTCTTTGTAGTTCATATACTACTTTTTCTTTAATTTTCTTTAATTCTTATTTTTTAATTTTTAATTTAATTAGGGAATGTATCCACATCTCCTAATAAGTCATTTCCCTTCTTTTTGTAAATGTCTTTACATTCTGTCCATTTTGAGGACAGACATAATAGAAAAAACAAGCATGTTGGAATCTCCTTAACTGTAGTTCTAATTCTGTTCCTGATCATCTAGAAATTCTGGGGACAATTTGCTGTATTGTTTATTTTTTTAGTTATTTGATTTGTACTGACTTAGCGCTGGCTACATTTCATGCACTGATTTGTATGTAGAAGACAGAAAGATAAAAATGTTCCTACCCTGAGGGAGTCACCAATCCAGTGGGAAAAGATTGAAGAAGCCACTTTTGGAAAATAGCATATGAATTTTAAAGTAAAAATTAAAATTACTTACTTTTTTATAAACATTTTATATATTTATTTTTAATGATCTTTTAAAGAAGGAGATAATTATTTCATTTTATGGAAAATGCAATCAAGCCTTGGTTATTAAATAACATAGGAAGAGTCTTGCAATCAAGGATGCAAACTTTGAGCTATATACATTTTTTAAGTCATGTAACTTTAAGTTAAATCCTTTTCTACTTTTGTAAGCTGTAAGACATTAAATCTCACTTATTTTTGGAGAGGAGTTAAGTCTATTTTCCTCAGTATTATAACAGATACAGAATTTGAAGTCAATCCCTAATCTCTCAATTTTCTTCGGGCTATATCATCTTCCTCAGTTCTTTCTTCACCCCCATACCTCCCTCACCTATGAGTTTCTCTGCATATGGCGCAAGTGCCAAGACTTGCCACATTGTCGTGTGTGAATTAGATGATTTGCAATGACAAGCAGTAATTGTCCATAACTTTTCATTCTCAGTTCCTACTTTTCCCTCTGGAATTGAGAAAATGGGGCATCTATAACTCACTAAAAATACATGCATATTGTCAAGGGGAGGTGTTATGAATTGAACTTTGTTCCTAAAAAAGATACGTTGAAATCCTAACCAATGGTGTTGTGAATGTGATTTTTTAGAAACAGGATCATTAGAGATGCAATCAGGTTAAGATATGGTCATTAGAGTTAGCCCAAATCCAATATGATTGGCATTCTTTTTATTTATTTATTTGTTTATTTATTTAGTTTTGTGGCAAGGTCTCACTCTGTTGCCCAGGCTGTAGTGCAGTGGAGTGATCTCAGCACACTGCAACTTCTACCTCCTGGGTTCAAGTGATTCTCCTGCTTGAGCCTCCTAAGTAGCTGGGATTACATGTATGTGCCATGATGCTAGGCTAATTTTTTATATTTGATAAAGACAGTGTTTCACCACGTTGGCAGGGGTGATCTTGAACTCCCGACCTCAAAATATCCAACCACTTTGGCGTTCCAAAGTGCTGGCATTACAGGTGTGGGCCATAACATCCAGCCTGTCATTATTAGTAAAAGATGAGAACATGATTGGCATACTTGTCCCATGTCTCCTTATGCCTTTACTGTTACAGGCAATTTGCTAAGCAATGTTGTCACCATAGAACCATGTAATGTTTGAGCTGGAAGGATCATGGTGGTAATCATCATGGCTTATTTGTTTTAGCTGTGAAGGAATTTTGACCCTGAGCAAAACAGTGACTACTCAAGGATGGAGCAAGGAAAAATATTTCAGTTCCTCATTCTTCCAGGCCTGTGATTTCATTAGCCCTTATAATCTCTTCAGAGAAATCTGTAGACAAAATCCAAATCCAAACATAGCATTAGACTGTCTCACCCTCCAAAAATATAAAATAATTCCTTGGTGTATTAGTCCGTTTTCATGCTGCTGATAAAGATATACCAGAGACTGGGCAATTTACAAAAGAAAGAGGTTTAATGGACTTAACAGTTTCACGTGACTTTGGAAGTCTCACAATCATGGTGGAAGGCAAAGAGGAGCAAGTCACATCTTACATGGATGGTGGCAGGCAAAGAAAGCTTGTGCAGAGAAACTCCCCTTTTGAAAACCATCAGATCTCATGAGTCTTATTCACTATCAGGAGAACAGCATGGGAAAGACCTGTCCCCATGATTCAATTACCTCTTACTATTTCTCTCCCTCTACATGTGGCAATTCAAGATGAGATTTGGGTGGTGACACAACCAAATCATATCAATTGGTATAGTAGTTATGATTCCAGAAAAAAAATATATATTTTATAATTTTGCCTTTAAATTAAAATATTTAAAGGTGTACAAAAAACACCTTTCAAATTTTGGAGGTAGTGAAATATACAACAACAACAAAAGTATAACTAGATGACCACTAAAAGTACAAATAAATCATAAAGGTATAATTCTGGATGTAATTAATATTCTTAGTATTTGTATAAATAATTTGTATAGCAATTCACTGAAATCCCTTTTGAAATGCTAATTGACATGTGACTTTTTGTAGATAAGAAAAGAGTGTTTCACATATGTCTGGAGAACCACGTAACCTTATGAAAAAAATAAATAAATTTAAATAAAATAATAAGATGATAAATGTTCTATTATCAGATCATTACTTAAAACAATAATACAGAATTCTAGTACATCTATGACAAAACAAACACTTTTTATTTTATGCTAGATTGTACATTAGAAAATAATTTGTCAACGTATGATATCTTAAAATACACACATACCTTAATCCTGTAATTCTAGATCTAAAAATTTATGTTCATAGAAGAAGCTCACAACCCTCACCAGCAAGAGAACAAAACTGGATGGAGAATGAGTTTGTTAAATTGACAGAAGTAGGCTTCAGGTGGGTAATAACAAACTTCTCTAAGCTAAAACAACATGTTCTAATCCAATGCAAAGAAATTAAGAACCTTGAAAAAAGGTTCGATGAAATGCTAACTAGAATAACCAGTTTTGAGAAGAATGACTTGATGGAGCTGAAAAACACAGTAAGAGAACTTTGAGGAGCATACACAAGTTTCAATAGCTGAATTGATCAAGCAGAAGAAAGGATATCAGAGATTGAAGATCAACTAAATGTTGTAATTGCTTGAGGTAAAAATGTTTGTTCAGTATTCTTTTTTTTTCTTTTTTTTATTGCATTTTAGGTTTTGGGGTACATGTGAAGAACATGCAAGATTGTTGCATAGGTACACACATGGCAGTGTAATGTGCTGCCTTCCTCCCCATCAGCTATATCTGGCATTTCTCCCCATGCCATCTCTCCCCAACTCCCCACCCCCTGCTGTCCCTCCCCT